>BOPP01000079.1:884350-924122 GCA_017312745.1 Gryllus bimaculatus | reverse complement strand
CCACCCGCCCGCACCACACGCGCCGCGCCGCCTCGGAGATTAAGCCATGGAAGAGTGCGGGGGAGCGAGGGGCATGCGCTTCGGAGAGTGAAGGGGTGAGCGCGAAGATGTGCGAACGCCGCACCGCGGAGTGAGGAAGTGCTCCGCTGAAGGTGGAGTTGATTGATTACGTAGTACATTATTTCGTGTTTCCAGGCGAGTCATGCTCATTAGTTCCATTAGTGTGGTGCGTGTTTTATCACGCGAGGTGGCGGTGTTCTTCCCTGACTGGATGATGAGATCCCACACCGACCTACACGTCGGCTTGCGGGATGTTTTACATCCAGGTATCTCTCATCAACGGGATACCTTCCATCCGATTGCTCTCCCGACATGCATGGTCGTGTAGTGCACGTACGTGCAGGTGCGGGTAAGTAAGGGATGAGGGTATAACAAGGAAGGGGAAGAAAAGACCGCACGTGGTCCCAGGCCTGTTTGTTAGGGTACTGCTCCGGCATTCGCCTTGTGTTAATCGAATAAACCACGGGAAAATACTGATCAGAGCAGCCGGCCGCTAGAATTATCCAGTCAGCCGCACAATTCTATCAGGATGGTGTTGACAATCCTGCCACCCTTCGGACTCCGACCCTAGATCCTCCATGTCAGAGACACTGTAGTGACATCAATTGAAGTTCTGAGACACCTCAGTCGATAGAAAATGAGGTATAGACATGTAATATGAGGATGTATATGATTGTGGGAATCATCACTAAAAAGGCGTATTCTAATAAAGTATAAGTTACCTGCTGAGCTACTCTGCTGTGTCAAAACTTGTAAGAATATTATGGTTGATACTAAAAAAGAAGAGCTGCCAAATTGAACTAGTATTCTTTGAGCAGTAATATTTCCTTCCTATAATTGGAAATTTATCAGTCAACTCATTCCTATAATTCTCATAGCGTTTACGCTCATTGGCAACCCTGCGTGTCATATTTTCCGTATTTCAACGTGAATACCAAAGTGCACGCAAGACCGCTTACATTAAATTACCAATAAATATAGCATGAAGATTAAATTTTTACATGTTTTGCCGACCTAAATTATAACGAATGTCAACCTTCCTTGGTGTATGGATCGAAACATCTCGTAAGACATCTATGTGTTAAATTTGTGATCGTGGTGGGGCTTTCATAATTACAGGATTACTCAAAAGGGCCAGAATACATTTTATGAACGCAAATATCCCGTTAAGAACATTGCATTGGAATAAGCTGATATAATCCCTGATATAAAGAACTCGTCTCGATCAATTTCGATCGCGTGTTGGCGACGCAGATGCACACACCTGGTTTTCCACCACTTGCACCTGTGCTCGGGTGAGCGTGAATACGGGGACAGCGGGGGTGGCGCCATTCCCTTCCGTGACTAGAGCGATTTCCACCCGCAATTGAATTATGGACAAATTATCCAGCTGCTCGACCTCGACGGGAGCGTGAGCGACGGCTGGGCGTGGGCGGAGGCGGGGACACAAACGGGAGCAGAGGTGAAGGTGGAGACGAGGGTGAGCGACGCCTGGGCGTGGGCGGAGGCGGGGACACAAGCGGGAGCAGAGGCGAGGGTGGAGACGAGGGTGAGCGACGCCTGGGCGTGGGCGGAGGCGGGGACACAAGCGGGACAGAGGCGAAGGTGGAGACTAGGGTGAGGTTGAGGTCGAGGATGGAGGTGAGGGAGCAGGCGGAGAAGAGGCACTGCGAGAGGTGAGGGCGGAGGTGAGAGAAGAGGCGAGGTTGGGGCCGATGCGAGGGTGGTGGTGAGGACGAAGGCGAGGGTTAAGGAAGAGGCGGGGACGGAGTTGGAGGTCAGGGTAGGAATGGAGTAGGAGAGAGGCCGGGGGTTGAGACGAAAGTAGTAACAGAGGTAGGGCGGAGGCGGAGGTAGTGGGGCTCGCCTTCTTTCCGCCTTGTGCCTAATGCTCCATAAGGTATTTTGTATAATACGGGTAATGAAGTAATAAATAACAGGCCCGTGTAGCCGCACTAGGGGGCGCAGACGATTCCTCCGAGCCGCACAAGGGTGCGTGTTTGGGCCCCCACCGACCGGAAGAACTTGAGGGTGAACATTTCGCTTTTATCTTTAGTTGATTTTTAGCCACTCCATTATGGTCGATTACCACTTCTGTTTTCTGTTTTAATTTCAAATGCTTTAATTGCAATTTGTTGTGTAGTACATGTTTTGTAAGATGAATTCCAAGCAGGCGTTATTGTAATTATCGGTCGGTTTGATATTCGTCCAAGATAATTTTACCACAAAAAAGTAATTTTAGTGATATTTCCGTGAACTTACCTAGTTACTGTAGTTTAAATTGCCTAAACTTCCATTTCTATGTAATAATTACAGTTCTTGAAAACTGCATTAATATATTCGAAAGATTCATTTCATGTAAAATTTTTCAGCTTTTGTAGGTTTTTATTTTATTTTATAAAAGGATTATTAATATTCAAAACCAACTCATCGTCTCGTTTCCAATGCACCACTTCTCTAAAAATCTTCTTCATATTAAACGCCATACTTTAGCATGAAATCGTTTTCAAAGTTTCCGAATATCTTCCATAGACGTATGTGCACTTTATTTCACTCCTTTCTATCTCTCTGCCAACGCATTATCAACTTCTATATTAAACTTTTTTTTCTCCTCGTCGTTTTCTCTCTATAGGCAAAAAAAATTAATTGTCCGAAACACTGTTTTGCTTTTCACACAATTACAACCATTACGAGAAAATATCAAGGCTGTCAGATGGATTTCTATGCATTATTGCTGCAGTTGAACGGAAAGGCATGTTACTAGAGAAGCGAAACGCGCCGGTTCACACGCCATTTCACTTTGTTTTTAATGCAGCGTTTAGCCTCTGGAAACGGACCCGTCCAATCCCTTTCCCCAGTCAGTGAAATGAAAAAAAAAAGGAACAGAAAAGAATCCTTCCACTGCTTTGAAGCCGTTTACAGTTAAAAGCGAGCTTATTTCGGGGAAGTTCATCGACACGTTTGCGTTTCGGTTCCAATTCCCAAAATTCGAGCCGTTTGTCCCATTCTCGCTGGCCGTCCCGCGAGGCTCGTTAATGGAATGACCGGTTCGCGGCTGGGTTCCGCTATTCGGTTTGATTAAACCGCGTGTTTGACGAGGCGACGGCGGCGCCGCTGACGGCGTCGCTGACGCCGACGTTGCCGGCGACGGCGGCGGTGGAAGCGGTGGCGGCGGCGGCGGCGGCGCTGGTGAATGCGGCGGCACGGGTGGCAGCTGTGGGGAGGGCGGGCGGGGAAGCGGCAAAGAGAAAAGCTTGGATCTAGAGAGGGAAAGGGGCAGAATGTTGGTTTGTGATCAGATGTTGCGAACAAGAAAGTGACAGGTAATCGTTAAGGTATATTATTTCCTGAGAACGAAGGATCTTCTCTAGTACAACCACTTTACAGGCAAATATCAGGCAGTTATCAATGTACATTTATGTCAGTAATGTTATCACATCATATAATGTTGACTATTGTCATTAGAATATTTAAGTCGTTCATTAAGATTTCTAGTCAACTCATGGCTATAATTTATAGGTTTGAACAAATGTGAATTATTCCCGACACTGCCAATGGAAATGGTACACTTTTATTCTCTTTCATCATTTCCCCAATCGCGGTTTATAATTGACCACTCTATATCACACGTATCTCAAAATTTGGCCGAAAACTCGCACCTGCAAAATGTGTCTCGTTGTAACAGGCCGAGACCAGCCCACAGGGAGAAAGTGTACGAGGCTTGGCACCGCTCACTGGTGATCGTCCCTAACAGCAGAGCAATTTTTATCTCTCGCTCATCCTAGTTTTATTCTCCCCCCTCCCCCCCGTTTGCAATGAGCCAAGCATTGCGTCTGACTTACACTCTTCGGTGTAAATGTATAGCTGCAATATCCCGTTTGCAACCTGACAACATACAAACCTCCGATCTTCCATTTGTTTCCCACTGACACGCCAACACTCACATCCGGTCTCTTCGCCAACGGTTGCAATATCAATTCTTCATGTACTTCTCTCTTTTTCACGCAATCTCACAAAGCTCATCTCCTCCCTCGAATCACCCCTTCAAACACCTATGTTTCCCATTTTTCTCTATATTCTCTCATCATCATATCTCTGGGGTAACGCAGTTTTGCAGTTCTATACATCCCGATCCTGTTCTCACACAATTCCAAAGCACCTATCCCCCCTCCCATCATATTTTCAAACTTACATTTTCCAACCTCAAAACTTCCCTCTCCCCCACTGTGCTTCCCCACCTCGACTCAACGCCGCAATTTCACATACATACTCTCCTCCTATCCTCCTCACGCCCCCGCCACGCCGATACTCACTCTACCCATCACCTCTTCAACCGCCCACCAGCGGCCATTTTCCTCCCCACCCCCATTCCACCCCGCTCCCTCTCCACCTTCTCCCCCCTCCATCCCGCGTCTGGCGCGCGCTCCGCCCTTTATGATGACAAAACGCCGCGCTCGATCACTCCCAAGTGCTCCGTGGGCCGCCCCGGGCCCCGTGCCATACCCCGCCCTCATTGCACTTACGCCGGATCTCAGCGCTGCGAATTCCAGCTCGCCTCGCGCCAGGTGGCAGGCAGGCCCATCCAGCGATGCACAGACGCCTTTCCTTTAAGTACTTCCGCAATGGGTACGTGGAAATACATTACGCGATGTAAAGTCCCGGAATCGACGCCCAGATGTGAACTTTAATTACGCAGCGGTTTGATCAGTAATATGGTAATTGCTGAAAGTACCACTTAAATAATTCTACAAAATCAGATTACTAAGTACCGAAAACTTTTTATGGAACTTATTTGTTTACAAATACTACGATTAACAAAAAACTCGCTTCATAACTGCCATTATTCCGAAACGTCCCATTAACGATACATGTTCAAAATACGTTGGATGTGTCGTAGTTGTAGCATTTGCTCGTACATGACACTAATAAAAATGAGTTGTTTTATAACCGATACAGTAATGGAACAATGCACTGGTTTGTCCTTTCATCTTTTAGTACAATAATTATCAAGAAATGAGGATTGCAAACTAATCTCGTCAACATTTTCTCATCACTATACCGAGTATCTTGACGTCCATTGATGAATAAATGACATGCGCGAGGAAGCGTTTCAAGCCTACCAAACGATTTGCATCGTATTCGGTGCAAAAAAGATACATCATCGCAACCCTGGAACCTGGAGTAGATCCGCATAGCAGCTGACGTAAATATTTGAAAGAAGGAATCACTCAGCCTCGTCACGAGCATCAACGTATCAGAGACCGGTGTGAAAACGTGCGTCCCAGGCCTCTATCACCGCCTTCTAAACGTAAAAGCTTCCATTTCGAATGTTTGTCTTATCCGTTACATAACGCGCATTAAGCTGCCTGAGCCACGTCTCAATCTTTTTATACGCGACGCCGCTCGGCTTGGGTGGATTCGGTTCCGAACGGTTCACCTCCGATCTCAGGAAGCATGTTACGGGAGGATGCTGCCTTGCTGTCACGAAAGTAAAAAAAAACCTGCGAAAGTGAAGAAATAAATGAACACGTCAGACGAAAAGAAGTTAAGTTATACATTATTATTGTTATTATTAATTTTTCAAAATATTTTTGTTAACAATATTATAGAAATAAATATAATAAATAATATTAAAAAATACTCGTGTACAATAAAGTTAAATGGTAAATTTCTTTGACATGTATTGCTCTAGACAATATAACTTTACAAGCGTCTGTATAATGTAAATAAAAAAAATTATTAGCAAAATTGACAATTCTTTTTTTTTCTCAATGTTTAAAATGCAAATAACTCGGAAACATTAAGATCATCTGGACAACTCAGTTCACCCCAATAAAGGTCGAAACGTTCAATTAACGAAAATAAATTTCTGGATAACAGTACGAATGTATGTTTTGATATAAGATCTAAATTTTTTCGGCATTAATAAGGAGATGGCAGACAACACATTCCTTAAAACTTTCTTTTTAAGTTAAAAAATCGTGTTTTCGCATTGCATTATTGACAGTTATTACAATTCAAAAAAGTTGTTTCTGTCCTACGTCTTCAAAAATTCTTAAATTGATATGTGAAAGTCAAAAGTGAATAATATTTCAAAAAGAGTTTGATAGCAATAAGCTGATAATAATCAGGATAAAACATTTGATTAATTTAAAGAATGTTAAAATCAATAAACACCTCGAGTGTTATGATTAGTAACAAAACAACATAACGCTCGCTTATCGAAAACACATTTGTGTGGTTGATTTCGAGCGTAATTTCTTCCATAGTTTTCACCAAGACACCCACACACTTTCATGTTTACGTGTTTCAATCGCGGCCAGAGTGTGTCTGAAAGCGCGGCGTTAAGTCGGCCGCAGTTAACTGTCTACGGCGCAAAATAAGGTGTCGCTGAGTCCATAATCCGAGGCCCGGGGCCGCTGCAGGGTCTTCGCGCGGCCAACATAAATTCATTCCGGTGCGCACATCTCCCATTACGATTTCATACAAAGCGCCCGGAGGGAGAAGGCGCAACGCGTGACCGTCCCTCGCGTTGGGCCGTGGAGGCGGCGGCGGCGGCGGCGGCAGCAGCACTTCGCAGATGAAAGGCGGAGACGCATGCCTCCCTTCGGGTTTTGGACGATTTCCAGCAGGTCAAAAACTCGGCTGCTGCGGCCGGGTGTCGCTGCCACTCAGTCCGCCCGCCGCGCCATGCTACGCCGCGCCTCCGCCGCCCACGCGTGTGACCCGTCGCCCTCCATGTGTCCTGACGCGGGCTCCGATCCGCCCCATCTCCACCCAGCCGCCACGCCCTCTCTTGTAAGCCGCCTCGTCTCCCTTCCTTTTACTTTCTTGCTCTTCGCCTTCGCCATGTTTCGTTAACATTACTGTTCCACTTTTATTTTCCTTTGCCGGCTCTTTCTGCTCCGTCGTATCAATTGCTTTTGCTTGTCCCCTTTTACTTGGATTTATCTGGCCCCAGTTTTCATTCACACCCTTTTCGGTTTTCTTACAAACTCTCTTCGCTCCTCTCCATCTCTTCCCATGCCCAAGCATGTTGCTTTCTCTCCTCTCCCAGATCTACTTCGTTCTAAGCCATGCTCTGAATATTATTCATTTCCATCACTCTTCTGTCCATCTCCGTATCTTTCCCCGCCTAAGCCTCTCCCTACATTCCCATCTCTGTGCCGTTTCTACGCAGCTCTCTTTTATCTGCAGTTCCACCTCCTGTTCCACCACGCAAAGAGGTGGAGGCTCAGCATATCACAGCATCAAACATCTTGACTCATTACTCATATATCTCGGCCTGCGTCCATCATCCGCCTTCTAGTTTTCCGCGCAGACAACTGCGTAACACGCTCTGTCAGAAGTCCACGTTGTTTCTCAATGAATCTGACA
The DNA here is from genome assembly GCA_017312745.1 of Gryllus bimaculatus. Taxonomy (NCBI): domain Eukaryota; kingdom Metazoa; phylum Arthropoda; class Insecta; order Orthoptera; family Gryllidae; genus Gryllus; species Gryllus bimaculatus. The sequence continues at coordinate 916,685 of BOPP01000079.1, read as the reverse complement.
CTCTCATCTGTGTTCCTCAGTTTCTTTGTCAATTACTCTTCTTATCTTTGACGCCATTTTAACAACCTTCTTCATTGATATGAGAAGTAAGTTTACCCCAATTCAAAACCAAACGTCGCGTTTTTGAAAGCTCTGATTACTCTACGAAAAAAAAACAACTTGATTGGGGAATTACGAGTACAAATCTACGTAAAACTATATAGGTTCTACATGACAAAATAGCTTTTTCGTCATTCCGATAAATTAATCAAGTAGAGTATGAAAGCTTAGTCTACTTTTCCATGAAGGTACTTGGAATTCCTGAGCAACCGAATTCACAAAAACTCAATCAAATTGTTTTTGTTTTCACCCGCATCAGTTCGTGACGATCTAATACTGTGCCTCCTCTAGTACTGCCTTTGTTCTCTTCTTTGTATTCATTTAACCATCTCTTCATCAAACCACCTCTGGCATTAACTGACCATCCGGTATCGCCCTTTGCTTTCACGGGCTCCGAAGATTAATTCCAATTTACCCACTATTCTCATTCATTATTTTTTCCTGCGTATTTTAATAAAGCATAGTTTGTTTAGATTCTTCCAGAAACATTTTTTAACTCCATCAGATCCTTTTTACAAATGTTGCAAATGACAAACTAGAATATTTCAAAACGTTTGGTAATTACTGAGCTGAAATGATAAATTCACAACTAAACGTCTATCAAAAGGAGCCACTTTGTCCACTGATAAATTTAAGGAGCTGAACACACTGCTTAACTCCCTCCACTCGTCTCCCGAGGCACAAGTCTCCTTTCTCATTCCGTCCTGCTATCTCTCGCCTGCCGTCCCCACCACAGCAACTTAGTCGAGACGCCTCTCTCTCCGGGGACGGCCAGTAGCTTCGGATGAAGCAGTGGCTCGCCTTAAGCCCCGCGCCCCCGCCAACCACTCACCCATCCCCGCCCCCACCCACGCTCGTCCCCGCCCCGCCCCGCCCGACCCGTTTGCTGCACCCCGCCCTGCTACAAATGGATGACTGGTTCCCCGTTTAATCTGCCCTAGTGGAGTGCAGTTTCTTTGCCCATAACATTTTACAGCGTATCTTAAAAGATTAATTTTCGAGCGATTCCGAAATGCGTTTTCCCGTCTTTTGTTACATTATTACAAGAACGTATTACATTAGCTCGGTCGCCATTAGGATATGACATCGCCTAAGAAAATGCAAGAACTTTGTTTAGGTTTAAAAACATTCTTTTTCAAACAGTCGCGCTATTTGTGTATCTTTGTTTGGCCGATTTGTCGTTTGGAGACGCTAGACAATAGCGGGCCGGATATTACCCCGGGGGAAGAAATGTAAACAATATGTGCGTTCGCTATAGTTGGCATACAATTTCACATAAAACATCGCTCTCTTTCCGGACGAAGAAAGGCTGTAAAAGAACGCGACGGGGATTTTATGAGAAATAAGCAATATATTGGAAAAGTATGTGGGGCATTACTGGGTTCATATCCCGTCCACTAGAACGTGCCCATCGATCTCGGAACGGGGACAGATATTGGCAGCGCAGCGGCCAGCGCCTCACGGCTCGCAGCGGAGGCGGCGCGTGGAGGCGGAAGGGCAGGCAGGGGGAGCGGGCGCAGAGACAGCGGCGGGGGCGCTGGCGGGGCGTTGAGACGACGCAGCTAAACGGCCAGAGTTAGTGATGGGTATCGGAGGTGGTTCAGATGGAGGCTGGGAAGCCGTGACACAATTGGAGATGAGGATGGGTGGTTGTTGAGACGGAGTCGAGGAGACGGTTACAAGAGCGGGTGGTGGGAATGGGAGGTGGAGGCGACGAAGCGATCACAGCGTGGGTGATGGGGATGGGAGGTGGTTGAGATGGAGGCGAGGAAGCGGTTACAGGAGTGGATGATGGGAATGGGAGGTGATTGGTGGAGGCGGTGAAACGATCACAGACTGGGTGATGGGGCTTGTCTGGTGGTTGATCCGTAGTTTATGAAGCGGTCTACGTGTGGGTGATGGGGATGGGAGGTGGTTGACACGGAGGCGGGGAAGCGGTCACATAGTTCAAGATGGGGATGGGTGGGGCTGGAGAGCGGCCTCAGAGGCGGTGGTGGAATGACAGGACGCTAGGGCGGCGAAAGTTGACAGGTTCGCAAAACTGAAGATCAGCAGGGTGGGTCGACGGAAGCCATCATAGAGTGGGTGTCGAGACGACAGAAGTGAGGGAAACGGTCACCGAGTGGGAGACATGATAGTGAGGAATCGGGTGCCGAGATGGCGACAGGTGTGGTGCCGTCTGAGTCGGAGGATGGGAAAGCTGAGCGACAGAATAGTGGGAAGGTGGGAGAGAGAACATAGAAGCTAAGTATACCGGATATTGGGAGAGAGGCAAGTCGGCAGTGGGAGTGGGGGAACGGAAAGGTGATGAAGTGATAGGTCAATAGGGCGATGGGGTAGTGAAACGAAACACGGGGAGACGGGGTGATGCCAAATGGCGGATCGAAGTTGACAGAGGTGTGGGAGATGAGGAATCCACAAAAGCGAAGAAGATCGAACAATATATAGCCTGGAAAGGAAGATCAACAATGAATGCTACAAGGAGAAAGTGAATACGGAAAATTAGTTTAAATTACTTTAAATTATTAATTATTGTATTTACTTTACAATAATTAATTGTATTTACTGTAAAGAAAAGGCCAAGACCAAGTAAAAATTGTTGTGAATGCCGGGAGTGTAGTGGGATTCACGGAAACGGGCCAAGAAATGTCGAAGAATAATAAGCTAACAAAATGCGATAATTTTGGAATGTAGTAAGTGTACAGAATACAAAAACTAAACGGAGTAAAAGATATAGAAAATGAAAAGAATGAGAAGAGTGAAAGTGATATGCTAAAAGATACTATAAATGAAAATTATTTGAAGAAATTAATGTGAGAGCTAAATAATGGTGAAAAGGGTAAATTAATGGGACTTGATCTAAGGGAGAAAAATGACACAAAAATATTTTTGTGTCTAGTATCATATAATGTTAATACAACTGGATGAAACGTATCAACAGAGTACGTACGGCTTTAATCATGGAGCCTAAACCAATATCCAGTACAGTGATTTGGTTTTTCATTTACATGAATGTGAAACGATCATACATAACATGATAATTATCTAGTTATTATTTTTCTTACTCCATCTGTGCTCGGTTGAAACGCCACTGATTGTCAACATTATAACAGGTAAATTGTGTTTCTGATAATATTATTGCCATGATACCGATACCTTCATATAAACAGTAATAACATCTAATTCGAATTGCATTGACTTCTTTTTAAATATCACTCTACAATCCCTTTCCATTTTCGAAGTACCTTGCGATGAGGCCACTTTTACGACTGATTATTTTCTTTATTTCTTTTTATCAACATAACAAAAGTAAATGGGAAGGTTTCGTCAATAAAAGTGAATCTTGGTACACTTCATTATAGGTAAATTTATCTTTCAAATTAATAACATTGCAATGGATTATTATAACATGGATGTTTACTCATGACATTTCATTTAAACTACCCATTAAGATTTTATTGTTTTAATGTTTCGCAAGTTTGCTCTTGTCAATTAAATTGTCAATTAAATCCCGCTTCATCTGAAGTAGTTTTAAATTAAACATATTTCGTTAAGAAAAACTTGAACTGCACTTGAATTTATATTTGCGATAATATCATTCAGAAAACTAGAAGTACAGCAAACAATATTTATATAATTACGTTCACAACAATAGGACGCCCCAACTGGGTCTCGCTGGCTCCGCAAGCGTACACGGAACGACGAAATTCAGGCACCTGAGCTCAACCTACCCACCAACGTCCTGTCCTCCGCAGCCGCTGCGCCAGGTAGAGGCAGGTAAGGACCACGAGACCAATGCGGAAGCGGCGGGGGTGGGGGAGGGAGGGGACTCGCGAAACGGCGCTGGAGATGAGACCCGCCCACCCCGTTGCAGTCCGTTAGCGAGCTCATATCAAGACAGATGGCTTCGGAATAAGGAATATCTCCGTGTGCATGCGTGTAATTGGAGTGGCATTGTAGTATATTAAACGTCTATGTCAGTTGTGACGGAGATCAGGCATCTAATCTAGATTCAATTTACCTTCGCATGTGAAGCTGCAATATTGCTCCCTTGATACATGCGGTGGAGGAGGCGAGGGCGGTAGCGGCGGCGCTCCACAAAGCTTTCGCCTAATAGCAGAACGAAACGGACGGAACGCTCCGGTCTGAATATACGTTTCACTGGGAATTATTGCTATCAAGGCCCCTTACCCCGTAACAACTTATATCCGTCATTTCCTCGGGAACGACTGTCAGATTGGTTCTCGCAGGCAATTCGTCGGGCGGGAACGCGGCGACGATGGGACCCGGGGCGGGGGCGGGGCGAGAAGAGCGGTTGATGGGGCGCGAAGGAGCGAGAAGGGGAACCGCGGAGAAGAGGGTGAAGGGCGCGCGCGAGGCAGTCAGATGGAAAGGGACGAGAAGGGGTGGGGTGAGGCGGGCGCAGCGCCCACCGGTGCGGTGGTGGAAAAGAGTGCAGCGGAATGAAATGCAGAATGGGGAACTGTGAAGGTCAGAACGATTGACTGCGATGGAAAAGACTTTCTCCTTTTTGTTAATAGCTTGCAAGTCGCTTTAAAGGGTTGAGAACACGTAACTGCTGGTATTATACCTCAGTTGAGATAGCGGGTATTTGAGATTTATAACATGAACCCTTCTATTTACGAAATGATAAATTGGAACGTTTTATAACCTCGTGCTGTTGTTTACTCTCACGCATTCAGTATAGAAATGACTCTTTCTGCAGAACATTTTAATAATTTGTAATTTCTTAATCTTGAAGTATCTGGAGCCTATCATAAAAGGCAACATACGCCAGATTTCAGCAATTTTTAATGTACATTTTACATTCGTCTTTTTTCTAAATAAACCAAATAGTGTTTCGATGAATGTAAATTTCAGTTGTATGCGGGATTATGAGGTAAGAATTGATTATGTAGTAGTACAGGAATTATTAATTAATTGTGAAAATAAAATGAGTATTTATTTTTTCAAAAGCATTTTTATGTGATAGTAATACACCGTAACAATAACATAAAGTGTGTGAGTTCTTCCACACCTGAAACGTGTTATATAGATTTTGCTCTCTCGAATATCTGCCTCAAGTTTTCACATTGTTTGTTCCAATTCCCTCAGCACAGCCCCACTTGGCTCCCCGCCTCTAACATTACCACGCAGTCGACAAATTTCTGTAATACCCCCAGAGCAGTCGTAACTAAAAAGCGCAGGTAAAAAACCCGCGCTCAAGAAACGGGGCGCACGCGTTATGGAGCACGCGCAGGCGAGTAAGCGCGCAGTATCGGCTCGCAGATCGATGGGGGCGGCGGCGGCGGCGGCGGCGGCAGCGCACTAGCGAACGGCGCGAGCGGGCGGCCGCCATGTAAAATTATCGGCTAATGAGCTTAACACGCGATCTCGCGCGCTCCCGCCCCGCCCCCGCACCACCGCCCCCGCCCCCCCGCCGCCCCCGCCGGCCCACCGCGCTCTCCTGCGTCGCGCGCGAAAGCGCGGCTGACGTTGATTGCGGCCATTGAAACGCGCCGCAGCGCTGGCCTCGCACTCAATGGGCGCCAAATTTGATCGCGCGCTTGATGGAAGCGTTCGCGCTGCGACACCGCGGCCGGCCGTCGCTCCCACGCGCCGCCGCCGCCGCCGCCAGCGCCACTCGCGCTCCGACTCACGGAGTACGGGGGAGGAAGGAGATTTTCCACTTGACGAGACAAGGCCGTTTTTTGATAGAGGTCACGAAGTTTTGTTACTATTAATTAAATGCTTTATTAAAGAGTAGATGGCTAATAAATATTGTGTTATAAATAATATTTGGCCATACTTTATAAGAGGTTGGTTAAAAACTGCTCTCAATTTATCATTATACATTACAAACTATTTCGGTGGTATAAATTCTGTAGTATCGCACTGTTCAAAACCGATTGAAGCCGCGGATTTTTTATGTGTGAAATCCCTGCGTGAAGGGAAGTAAAGACGTGTGTCCAAAGTTGTAGATTTATTGCCTGTAAAATATCTCCAAGTCTAAAAGAAAACTCTGAGGTAAAACCAAATCGCCTGTTTCGTCGCACGACTGTTTATTTCTTTCTCCGCTAGATGGCAAATGGAGCGAAGCGAAATTTGCGTTATCAAGTGGAAGAGCAGGGCTGATGGTCTGCTCTTCACCACGTGAAATAAGGATTGATTGATATCTTACCATTTCAGAAAAGATACCGCACATTAAGGTACTACGAGTAGTTCTTTTTTTTATCTATCACATTTTTCGCCCCCTTCATCGCTCTTGACTATCGCTTACCCCTTTGTCATCGCCGTCATTGCCACCATGGCATGCCACCACGTCGTCACTCTTCATCTTTCTCCATAACCACTGTCTTCTGATACATCATTGACTTCTTTTTAGCCTTCTTTCAGTGCATCATTTCTTCCCTATAATGTCTTAATGTATGTCCCATTCTCGTATATTCTTATGTGTACACATGTCTCATTTCCCCCTGTGGTTTTTGCTTTCGAATTAGTTGATCAAAATCCAACCTTGAAACACCAACTTCACTAGTTTACCAATCGATGAAAAGTATATTAAATGTGAATAACACAATATCACTTAGATGAATGTATATCGTCAATTTTATTAAAAAATCATGAAATTCACAATATTGTTTAATATTAGTAGGTAAAAGATCTACTAAAAAGAGAACTATATATATTTACAATCCAATACTTTTAATATCAACGTCATTTTCTAAAATTGCATAATTTAAACAATTGTTCCGTAAGTTAATTTCATGTGCAGGCCCTCAGAGACATTCTTTGAAAGTGCTAGAGGCTTCAATTATTTACACATTATTTACGATTGCATCCTCTATGACAATTTACAATACACTTCCGTGCGAAAATCCAACCTATCATGAGATGGAGGTTAAGTGGCACGCCTTTAATAAACAATTATTTCGCACACATGTGTGCATCACGAGGGTATCTATTTCTCATGCAGCCCCCTGGCACTCGTTTCTTCCCATTAAAAGCGCTGACCCCAGCCTGCTCTGTGACCGCCGTGCACTCTCGGCGTATCGAGTCTGTTTCTGGTTCATTTCGTGTGACCGAGCGGGGCGCCATGCGGCGGGGCGTCACAGAGGTTGGAGCAAAACCGAACGCTCTCGAATTGGAACAATTTGCTGCGGCATGGCTGTCTTTTGATGTGCATTTGGCTTTCAACCGTTTGAAAGAGAGTGCTAAATGAACTATCACAAATGGCCGTTTTCTGACACATTACGAACGTAGAAGAGTGAAAACGTGGGGAGATGGGGTGGGAAATTATTAATACAGATGGGAGTTGCATGTTCCGATGCTTTCTATTGGCTTTTATGGAAGCGTGCTGTAATTTATAAATAATGTGGACGAAGTTCTCGTTTGCGAAAATACTCATGAGGTTATTGTTGTTACTTATATTTCGTATACCATCTCGTGAGCCATTAGTGTGTAGTGATTTGCAACTTCGTATGAACTCATCATTAATGCTCTCAATTGATGAACAATTTACTTGCTATTTAGCTAGTTTCCGGTCTGAAACACTGGATGATCAAAGAAAATCTGCATAAAAGCGACCTCAATTTCACGCCCATGTCCTTGGAAACTTGTTGAAATTCATTGCCATAAAATGCCAACAATTTAGAACGAAAATGAAGCAAGTCAAAGAATATTCATAAAACAATTGAAAGTACTTGTATATGCAAAAATTTATAAAAATATACACATATTAGAATTGTCTTTTAATACGCGTAAAGGACTGATGTAACATATTATAGATTGCATGTCCATATTTTAACTCAGTGAGTTTTGTCAAAAAGTCTTTGACAAAATTTGCAAAGTATTCAAATTAATTACAAACGAAATTAAAAAATATATTAAAACAGGTTTAATAATCGGTTATCGTAGAAAATAGCAAAACCGTTTATAAACCTATGAATAAATTAAATTGTCTAAACTGCAAATGTGTTTACAATATTGTTTAAATTGATATTTTTGTTTGGCGAGATAGATATGTCTGGAGTAAAGGCAACCAATGCTTAACCACTTAAAACAACTTTTCTGATTTTACAGCCCTCCAAGCCTCCAAGCAAGCTGATTGACATATTGAAACAATATATCACAAAAAATGTATTTTGCTTCTACATGATAAAAATTATGAATCTATCGTAATCACGTCTATGTCCTCTCGCTACGATCGCGGTACAAACTCAACGCCATTTTCTGCTCATCCGAAATCAGGAGCGTGGTCGTTGCACGGGGCAGAGCGGCGGGAGGCGGTGGTTGTGGTGGGAGTGGCGGAGGGCGAGCTGCCAAGGGCTCCGCGGTGCACGCCCAGCACGCGCCATGTGCCGCGCCCATACATCACGCCCCGCCACCGCGCGCCGCAAACCGCGCGACGCGCCACTAACCACCACCCCACGCGCGCCGCCCCTCGGCCTCCTCAGTGACCAGATCCGCGACTATCCCTTCCCACCACACGGCCATCATCGCCCCTGCCGTGGGTACTAGTAGCTCTATCTCGAGTCGACACTTTTTATCAGTCGAAAAATGTATAAGCACTAGAATTTAGTTATAGAAAATATTCTAATAACATCATGTCAATTATTTATAATACAATATCAGTATTTTACAAACATAATCAGTCAAGTTTCAAGTCTGTGATAAAATTTTGGTCATGTTGCTTGTAACCTTCTTGAGTATTTTACAAACCCACGAACTAAATATTAAGTAAGCAATTTTGTAATCATTATTAATGTAATTAATAATGATTACAAAAAATTAAGAATTAAAGATACTGCAGATACTGAGCCTTAATTTTTCTGGATTTCGTATGGTGACACCATATAAAGTGATTCAGATACTAATAGAATTATTTCCACCTTCATTCCTCGTCCAACGCTGCCATAGCATTACCCTAACCTTGTGTTGCTGACCGATTAGTAGTTTTTATTCTCTGTCTGATCACTGTCGTTATGAGAGCTGCTATTCTACAGGCCATACAATAATTTACATCACTAACACAAGCCAAATCGTTTCGGGATATGTGCTTAATAAGTTGTTCTCGAAGGAAACATACACTACATTTGTTTCTAATCAGTACTCGCAACATTTGTCATTATTATTTGATTTTGTTTAATTAGCCGTTTATTATAAACACTGTTTCAGTAGTTCGCAACGTTGCAGTGAACCATGAAATTACGAGGGTGTTGCAGTAAAAATTTATAAACAAAATACAAGAACATAAAATAGCGAAGTGAATTAAATATTTTAGCAATGTGGTTTATTAACGAAGATAATTTAACACTACGAAATTGTATTACAGAATTACCTATTAAAAGGTGACGTCATTTCTTATAAGTAGTTGCCTACACCAACAAAAATGTTGCTGTACAATGTGTGCAAATTGGTGATCTGGTGGCAAAAACTGACAGTTCTAATAAGGGACACTGAATACTTACGCCAGATGTGTCGTAATCAGTGACGCCCTGAGTCAGAGAATTCAGATGGTATGCGCTGTATGAGAAGAAGCGGAATAACACGATCAAATATTTGCATTTTTCATTCAGAATAGAAATTGTTAAATTGTTTTTGAATTCTCTCCGAGTTTCTGGGAGTCTACGAAAACCACACATCTCTCAAAAAGTCGGATGCTGCATAATTTTCTTTCAATTTCTGCGCACATTTAAAATTAGTAATAGATATTCTGTTTCATAGTCTTTGGAGTTCTAATGCATACAGGTTTGCTACTACGGTGTGCGTGACTTGCATGAACGAAAGAGTGTGCCATGAACGAAAAAAAATCGAGAACCTCTGAGTAGTATGATTCGGGGTCACTTAGGTCATTAATGGGTCTACTTAATTTTTTTTAAAATTATAGACCCCATTTCATTCAAGATAGTCGATTCATTTTGCTTCTAAAAAACTTAATTAATAGCATTATAATTATTTTTATAGCATATCACAAATCTCATACCATGTTATTAATACAGCAGTGCTGTTCTCAACATCTACTACCAAAACAAACTTTGACACTTTGAGCGCGATCTATTCGCTAAAACTTTCATGGACGAGACGCGAGAGAGGGAAAACTACATTACTGTGCAGATTCCAACCTCCTCAACGACTTTGCACTCACCTCCACCACGTCCATTAACATCACTCTGCCCGTCACCACAAACTCATCGCGAGCCTCCATTCCCACCGCGGCTTGCCACGTGCACTGCTCACGCTCTCACGCGCTAGGGGCGCTCTCTCCACGCGTAATGTAAACTTAGTATGCCGTGAATTATCGCGCGGTGGCCGCGATTTTTGTTAAGAGCCCCTCGCGGCGCGCGGCGAAACACCGCAGCGCTTTACGCGAGACGCAAACATGTTTGTAATGCTGTAATTTCTGTCACGTAAACGCTCTTTTTCCTCCCCGCGTCTCGCGCGGCCCGCGGGGAACCGTCCCCCTCCCCCCGGCCGGCACACCCGCCCCCTTGCCCGCCTCGTAACTTTGAACGCGCGTTTAAGCGCGAGCGTTGGCGATACGTTTTAACCGCTGGCGAAGAGCTTGCTGCTGGCCCCGGCGCCTAAGCCGCTCCCCGCAGTAAATACTGCATTCCGATCTCCGGGGCTTAAAAGCGCCGGCTGGGACAAAGTTCAGTCCTGCGGAGAGAAACTGCGCGGAAAATTCATATACGACGCATTTGTTCCTTATGGCGTTGCATTGTGATAAAGTTGCCGCTTGTGTTTAAAATTTTGGAGTAAAATATACTTTGACCAGGAAGTATCTATGAGACAAGTGCGATAGTACTGTAACGGCTATACTGCAGAATAATAGAGGCATTTTGTAAAGAGGACCAAACACTCATGAATTGAAATTTTCAGACTTAAATATCACTGGTTTTCTATGGTTATTAACTATAATTTAGCCGCAATACTTTGAAAAATTACGATGAAACTAATAAAAAAAATCGGTTAGAAAATGATTTGGACTACACGTTTTCATCGGCTTAACTTTCTCGTTGTAAATATGACAACACCAAAAGTTCCAGTTTAGCTGGGCTCTGTGAAAACCAATAACACAAACTACAATTTGAAACCCCGGCGTTAATAGGCTTACGAAGAAGTTGCACCTACTTCTACGATAAATACTGCAAGCCGATCTCTTCCAAGCTCGACAGAGCGGATTCTGAGCACGACAAAGCCCGCTTCTCTACGGGCAATCGACGCGAAAAATTCATATAATAATTTCACGCCTCCGGCCATCCTTCGGAATCGAGCGGCAAAAAAGGGGGGGGGGGGAAGTACCCTTGAATAATCCCGACCGTTTCTGGAAATTGTTTCGCCCGATAGCAGGAGGGCGTGCGTTGTGAGTTGTGCCTTATAAAGCAAATAAAATGGCCTTCGCCGATCCTGATTAGCCTCTACGCACGCAGCGCGGCACGGCGCGCGTCGGCCGGCCGACAGGCGCTTAACGCCACGGCTAAACGCGAGTGAAAATTTCACGGTTGTAACTGATCGCGCGGGAGGGAGGGCGGGCGGGCGAGCAGGCACCGCCCCGGGCGACCCTGTTTGGGGAGAGGATTTGGCGCCGGAAGAGTTAGGAGCGTCGCGTTGTTACGAGATACACGTGTGTGTGTGTGTGTGTGACGTTGAAGGGTGAGTGCAGGTTGTGGGAACTGGGCTGGCGGAAGGTGCGTCAGGATGAGGGGTGATAAAGCAGCGGGGATCGGAAGAGGGTGAAGTGTGGGTAGAATGAGAACACAGAATAGAGCGGGCGATCTGCAGGTGGATGATGCAGATCATGGAAGAGTAAAGGATGTTGGGTAAGCAGGTAATAGGTAAAAGATGTATACAATACAGGGTAGCTGGGTAGAGGGATGGTTGGAATATTGTGAGGAACTAAGAGAATGAAAAATCAATATATGAACGATGAAAAGAACAATAAACCACGAGACCTAAAGAATGTGGGAAAATGATATAAAGCAAAAACGTATCTGTAAACGAGACCTTGTCTTTACTTAGTAGGACAGCTTAAAACGAAGAATTACATGGTGTGCATGCTGGTAAGCGCAGAAAAAAGTCCGAAAATAATGAGAATCTCCGGCAGAGCAGTATAAGGAAAGGCCTAGACGAGAAGACCGATGAGCGCAATGAATAGTGATAGCAACGATTGTCGAGAAGTTTTAGCGAAGCTTACAGGCAACAAAAGAGAATGCAACGAGTGAACGAGCGAGAGCAACTCGTGCAGAGGGGGTGGGGGTGAAAGGGGTGCAGACTCAGCGCTGAGGGCGGGGTGGAGCAGAGGACGCAGCGCACGATGGGATGCGGTGGCGGGCGCATGTCGCCCGCGCCGGCCACGCACGTGGATGGGGCTAACCGGCGAGCCAACAGCCGATATCAATCAGCATCAGCCCCAGGCCCCACCGCCTCCGGCCCTCGGCAGCGAGGTGCGTGCTCTGCCTCTGCCTCCGCCCCCGCCTTGCGCTAAGACCGCGCGGGCGACGTGAAACGGCGCGCGATCCGCCCCGCCCGCCTCTGTTTTTTGCGCCCCCGCCCGCCCCCCGGCTCGCCCGGCCCCGCCCGGCCCCGCCCGGCCCCGCCCGGCCCCGCCCGCCCCGCCCGGCCCCGCCCGGCCCCGCCCGGCCCGCACCTGCCCCGCCCGGCCCCCGCCCGGCCCCGCCCGGCCCCGCCCGCCCCGCCCGGCCCCGCCGGCCCGCCCGGCCCGCCCGGCCCCGCCCGGCCCCGCCCGCCCCGCCCGCCCCGCCCGGCCCCGCCCGGCCCGCCGGCCCCGCCCGGCCCGCCCGGCCCCGCCCGGCCCGCCCGGCCCCGCCCGGCCCGCCGGCTCCGCCCGGCCCCGTTCTCCTGTTTCCCACCCTCTCCTCGCATCTCGCGTACCCGCCTGCAGGTTCTGGCGCCCTTCCCCTGATCAGTCGCGGGACGACATCCTCACCGTATTATAGTCTTTGATGCAGCTCCTGATGTCCCGGAAAAACTAATTATACTTCACATTCACGTTGGTTGTCTGCACCACCTGTCGCAGGTGCAAAGCGGTCGAATTTCCAAAGATTCAGCAAAAGCCAAGAAAGAAGGGCATAAAATGCTACAACATTTTAGTTGTTATTACAGTTTTTAAACATACAAGTTTCATTATTGGTATAACACGTATGAAATGTTACACAAACCAATATTATTCTTTAGTTTATAGGAAATACTATCTCAGTATAATCCTAGTGTAATAGTATTAGGCACTATTTGTTTGTATTCATAAAGTCAAAATTTTGTGCACAAATCCCAATGTATTCTAAATTAAATATTAGAAAGCATTATTATGGCTGCATTTGCAAAAAAATTTAGTATCACTGATGATTCAATAGAAACTAATTCGTAATTACGTGTGGATTAATATATATAATTTAAGTATTTTTTTCTTTATAAATCCTCATCTATTTGTAGTGTACTTTATATTTTTGGATTAAATTTACCTAATCCAGTTAATAATTTATTTAATGTTATCAAAATAGTCGTTAAGTTTATAATTCATTCCTACCTATGAAGGATTTTATATAAGATTATATAACTGCAAAAAACGTAACACAAGACTAAATAATTACTGTCTCTGTTACATGCAAAATAATATGCACTCATTTAACAACGTATTATTCACACACAAATGCAAAAATAAACGTTTCATTGGTTTCATAGTACGTAGATAACAAGAATTTTAAATGCGTGCACTTTATTACAAAAGCTATTCATTTATAAACTAGAAGACATTTAGAAAAGATGCAGGTTGTACCACAATTATACAACCATTTTCCTTATTTTCACCGAGCGCATTAAGTCGATTTTTCACAATGCTACCCCTAAGTACTTAACACCTTAGATGTTATTTTCAAATATTTAAAAGGTCTCGCCGGAAATGATTTTCGATGTTTAGCCCGAAAACAAATAATGCTATACGGAAAAACCTAAGAGTTTATTTCTACTTGTGCGGCTAGCAAAACGCCTTTCAAACATTTTCGCTTCAATCCAAACAGGCATTATCCCAAATGCCGAGATCCGCCAACCGCACAGTTTATCCCGGGGTGGATATTCCTTTGAGTTAAGATAAAACAGATCGGAACACGGCCAGGCGCAGGACCGGGGCCTAATTCTGACCGCAGTAATTGCCGGGGCGAGGCGGCCGCATACCACGCGAGGGGCGGACGCAGTGCAGGTGACTACAGCAAGGGGCCAGAGGGAGACCCTGGGGAACTCCCCCTCCGACGCCACCTCCGGATCCTGCCCTCGACCCCGCCCCTCCCGCCCCCTGCCCTCCTCCCTCCTCCCGCGTCCTCGTGCCCTCTGTCCGTCGCCCCTCATTGCTCCTGCCGCAGTCCCCGCCCATCCCAGCCTCGCCAGACACACCAACCCACTACCGCCACAGCTGTGGTGCTGCTGCTACATGCATAATACTAATGCATCCACAATGAATAGTCAGTGTACTTGCTGATACATTGTCTCTGCCGCTGGTTTAAACTTATGTTAACTAATTACAGCTAATTGAGCTAATTAAATTTCAGACATCAGGCAGGACGGACGCATGGACGGGCCCGCGGACCAAGCTGGACGGACACACAGATGCGGCGGCGCGGCGAGCAAGCGCGTTGCCATAACAGTACGCATAATTTAGGAGACGGCGCGGACAAATACAGAGCGCGGCGAGCCTGCCCGGAGCAGCGGCGCGTGGAGGGGCGTGGCCACGCGGGATGGGGCGGGGCGGGCAGCGGCCAAGCTGTTTGCCGAGACCCCGAGTCGTCTGCTCGCATTCTCCGCTTCCGTTCCCCTCCAATTACGGGACGCGTCAGTTTAAATCAGCGTAGCGACGTGAGAGACCGACAAGCGAGTGGACTGGCACCAGAGATCCAGACGTAGCGGGGAGTTACCAAAGCAAGGCAGGTGAATGAGTGTAGCGATGGACGAGATAGTTATTAAAGACGACGAAGGTAAGTTAGGAAGGAAAGGGTGGAGTGAGAGCATGGAAACCGAGAAAAAGGAGTAGGGAGTCTAATCTCAGTGTTAGGTTGCGATATAAGGGCAGAGAGAAGAGAGAGAGAACAGAAAAGAGAGAGGAAGGAGGTAAGGATAGAGAGCGGTTATTAGGCTGACAGTAATCAGTCAGGGAGACAGGAAGGTATGCGGAGAAAAACACAATTGACTAAAAAGAGAAAGTAAGAAGTATAGAAATTAGATGAATAGCTAATCGAAATATTGCACAGTTGTATGTACAGAGAGGAAGTGTGTTAGCAGGGGGATGGAACGAGAAAACTGACAACACAAGATCCAAACAAACATAAGCCACTAAGCTTTAGGACAGGCAAACAAGAAATCACTATTGGGAGGGCGGTACATATCACATTCGCTAGAAGATTTATGGGTCTAGAACAAGCCCTCACAAGACACAAATTATTCAAATGGGTCTTTTGAAAGCAGGGGAAATACATGTATTTCAGAAAATTAAAAAAAAATTCTCAAACAAGTCTGTGAATGTCAAAATATTTCGTTCACGAAATGATCAAATGTATATATTCGATTATCATTTGGAACACGAGTGCTCGATTTGAATATTTTTGTTTTTTTACTTTCTTTTGAAATATGAGAATTTAAAGTGGATTTTTAAAATATCACGATCCCTCAAAAAATTTTATCAAGAAACCTCTTACGAAACGCTTCTGCCTTTATTCATGCCATTTATCATATCGCTGAACTTGCTTTTAAAATTACAATTTTAGCGTAGCAAATAGAAAGACAGTAATACGAGATTGAACACTCTTGAGCATGGTTTCAGAAATGACGTAATGGACAAAGTTTTATATGAACGGGGGAGAAATCAGGAGGGGGGGAGGACTGCAATTGAAACTGAAGCATGCTGAGTTCTGGACATTGTGCGTCTACACATTCAAAACCCTTTGGCGAATCTGACACCTGCAGAGACCCAATTTTCAAAGCACCGTGGAAGGAAGTTCAAGTATGCGCGCGGGGCGAATGGAAAAAGCAGCAAGGCGAGGTTGAGGGCTTTGCGAGTGGGCGTGCGGGGAGGGAGGGAGGGGAAAAGCCTTATCGCGGCCGTGGGCGGCGCGGTGTGATTAATCCGCGAGACAGGGGCGCCCCCATAAACCGCGCCTTTGTTGGCATGCTGATGTGCGCTGCAAACAAACGGCAGCGCCGGTTAGCCGACGGCTCCACTCGTCCGCGGGCAAATGCCGACGCCACCGCCGACGCCGACGCCGTCTCTCGCCCGTTTCACTCGGCCGCGCGCCGCCGCCGCCGCCGCGCCCATTCGTCTCGGCCACCCTTCCTCGTCCCGGCCCTTCCCTTCGCTCCTCCCATGCGTGCAGTCCCAATCACAATTGATTCTTTCTCGTTTCTTCACGAGGAGTGAGAACGTACGAGAAAGAGGGTAAGATTGAGTTGAAAGAAAGGAGAACGAGAGGAAAAAGGAGAGAAATTGAACGAGAGAAGGAGACAGAGGAAAAGAAATAAAGGGCGAAAGAAAGTGCCATGAAATAAAGGTACCATTGAACATGCTGGTGATAAGGTTATAAACATGAATTATTGTAATTAACTTATGTGTGTTTTATTCACTAGTGTGGTATTTTTACTGAAAGCTATATTTGTGGTATAAATATAACGAGGCAATTGCAAATAGATGAAACAAAGCTCAAGTAAGTGTACGTGTGCCACTGGTGTAAACTGGAAGAGGGCTGTTATGTACTACATGTAATGAATATTTTGTAAATAACAACGCCCCCAAAGACCAAAACGACTCGTAACGGGTAGGAAATAAAAAAAATAAAAAACGAATCTTCTCTTAAGCAAATCGTCCTGTCCTCTACCGATATATAGAAGTCATCCTCCTGTTCTAGTGTAAAGGGAATGCCGTACCAGTATGCTTCCAATCCATGTTATTGTCATTCGGCACAATGCAACCCATATCCGCAAATGCAACCTTGATCTCCCTTCTTCCTCCAGAAAACGTTGTTTTCTTCACTTCTCTTAAGATCCCCCATTCACCCATCACAGTTCACACCCAGTTTGCCTTCCCCGGCGACACTCTCCAATCTTGCCCCCCCCTCTTCACGTCAACTCTTCGCCTTCTGAAGCCCTCATCTCGCCGTTGCGCGCCACTCGCCAGCAGCTTTGCAGTGGTGATGCCTGGGGCATTTTATATTCAAGTCTCATTGCGTTCCCGAAATTTCCCTTGTGGTTACCGCACACCCCCGGCCGCCTCCGCCCAAGCCCGCCCCCGCCCCCGCCTATTCGGCGCTCTGATAACTTAGAACGTTGTTAGTGGCTTGTAAACACCTAACATCTCGGCAATCTCTTACTGAAATCTGAAAATACGGGGAGGAGGGAGCGGCCCGGCTGACGAGGCTTCGGGCCGGTTTAATGCTTAATCTCGCCGCCAATAAAGCCAGGATTTGCACGGCGCCGCCGCACCGGCCGGTGTCGGAAATTAATCCGGCGCTCGTTAACAACTCTTTCGAGGCAGTCACTTGCGACGCGGCCTTGGCACGTTTGGCATCACTGCGATCGCCGTTGGTGGACGAGGAAAATTGTGAAATGCGCCCGGGTTTGTGTTAGCAGGGTCTGTTTGGAAGGAACTGGCTTTCTTATGTGCCACTCAGAATGCGTGCAAATTCAGAATGTTTCTAAATCGTTAAAATATAATCTTGAACTACCTTTAAAATTATTCTTTGATATTGGGTGTGTCACATCCAAAAATACTTCACTACAAGTTTGGTAATTCTTTTCCTCAGTTACGTTCAGTCGATACACCAATCAGAAGATGATTGGAGCTATTTTAATAAAAGCAGTAGAAGCAGCGAAGCAGTAATGGCGTAGTGATCTCCAGCGACTATCACAATGAGTCACGTTGCTCCTCATGACTGCCTGCGAACAATCTCGTCACTCCCGTCGCGCGTCCGTGTGACTCGAGCGCATCGTGAATGCGAGTTCTGCAGAGGATATATATATATATAATACTATAGTCGACTAATCATCACTCGCTCTCATCATAGCGATCATCGTCGACGCTAACCACTCAATATGCTCTCTCTCATTACTCGCGCGCGATGCACTCTGTGTGCAACACTCATCTCATCTGAGTCCATATCAATCGCTCGACTCACTGCATATATCGAAAATTAACAAAACTTGTAGTGGAAAGTATTTGCACGTCACTATATATCCTCTGTATCCACATCAACCGTCGTCTCAATGATTTCTCAACTATATATATATCTCTGCTTCCGTGATACTGTGTATCCGAAGTGCGCGTGAGGAACTGCCTCTCCTCTACACTAGTCACTAAACCAGAATACTCACTTGAGAGAAGATATACTCGATAACTACAATTCAATAGTATCAGAATACCTTCCTACGATATCGACCTCGAGACTGTCACTCGAATACTGATAGTATCTCCTCTCTGGTTTACTCCGCTCGGTATTAATTTCGACAACCGGCCGGTGCGGCGGCGCCCGGCAAATCCCTGGCCTTTATTGGCGGCGAAGGGCATTAAGCATTAACCGCCCGCAGCGCTCCTGAACGGAACTCGCGCGAAATCGGCGTCCTACGGGAACCTTGATCGTAAGAGCTGCCTTGAGATCCAACGGATCCATCGTCTTCATATTACTATCTACCTCTGGCTGCACCCCGTAGGCATGATGCGAGATCCTCCTGTTCGACTCGTATACTACTACTGCAGTACCATACTCTCTTGCTCGCTATGCCGATGTATTCTCTGTTTTAACCCGACGGGTGCCAGATGTGAGGTGTTTTACAAGCCACTAACAACGGTCTAGTTTACAGATGCGCCGAAATAGTGCGGCTGGCGGGGGCGGCGCTATGGCGGAGGCGCCCGCGGGGAGCGCCGTGTTTGCCCACGGGTGACCCAAGGAAATTTTCGGGAACGCAATGAGACTTGAATATAAAATGCCGAGCATGCACACGTGCAAAGCTGCTGGCGAGTGCGCCGCCACGGCGAGCATGAGGGCTTCAAGAGTCGCGAGAGTTGACGTGAAGGAGGGAGGGGGGCAAGATTGGAGAGTGTCGCGGGCAGGCAAACTGGGTGTGAACTGTGAATGGTGAATGGAGGGATCTTAAGCAGAAGTGGAGAAAAGCACGTTTTTGGAGGAAGATAGGAGATCAAGGTTAGCATTTGGATATGCTTGCATTGTGCGAATGAACAATACCAGTGATGGAAGCATAATGGGACGAATTCCTTACAACGTAGAACAGGAGGATGACTTTAAACGTAGAGAAGCGACGATTTTGTCTAAAGATCGTTCTTTTTTATTTTTTTTATTTCCTACCCGTTTCGTCCATCTGCGTAAACTCTGACTTCCATTAGTTACTTATCAGTCAAAATATATAGCGAGTGTGTGAGCCCTTATCTCTTCTGAACATCGACAACCAGTGTCACCCATACATTGATATACTTCTAAGTGTGTCGAGAGTCGTGAGGCAGTGACTCGCTCTATATATATCCTTCTTTCCGATCCCATACTGATGTGCGTTTCACTCATATACACTACATTACTCATTAGCATATACATAACGCTCATACTCATAGTCAATCCACCGAGTGCGCCACATCTAGCTGGCCTAGAAGTGAGACCCTGAGCCCCGGAGTGAGAGTGTATCACCAGCATTTCATGGACCTTTATTTTCATGGCATTCTTTCGCCCTTGTATTTCTTTTCCCTCTGTCTCCTTCTCTCGTTTCCATTTTCTCTCCTTTTTCCTCTTCTTCTCTTTTCTTTTCACATCATTTACCTCTTTCTCTTTCGTTCTCTCCCCTCCGTGAGAGAGAACGAGAAGAGAATGTCAATGTGATTGAACGCCACGCATAGCAGAGCGATAGGGGCCGTGACGCAGGAAGGGGTGGCTCGAGACGTAATGGCCAGCGGCGGCGCGGCGAAGTAGTGACTTACGATACACGATATCGCTCCACCATGTCCTGCCCGCCGCCATCTGCGTCCTGCGATCTAAATCTCGAGATCATCTCCGGTCCCCTGGCACCGGCCGCTGCAGCCAAGCGTGCGTGTATCTCTGTGTGCGATATGAATCCTAACGGACACATTCTCGCTACACAGAAAAGTCGTTAGCGCACCGGTTTATGGGAGGCCCCCCTGTCTCGCGGATAATCACACCCGCGCGCCCACGCCGCTGACATGTACGCGCCCTTCACTCCCATCCCTCGCTCCCGCTACACGCCCACTCGCAACCCTCAACCTCTGCCTTGAGCTGTCCTTTTTCCATCGCCCGCGCGCAGTACTTGAACTTCCTGCACGTGGCTGCTTGAAACTTGGCGGTCTCTGCAGGTGTCAGATTCGCCAAAGGTTTGAATGTGTAGGACGCACAATTGTCCAGGAACCTCAGCATGCTTCCAGTTCAATTGCCAGTCCCTCCCCCCTCCTGATTCTCCCCGTTCATAATAAAACTTTGTCATTACAGTCATTTCTGAAAACCTGCTCAGAGTGTTCAATCTCGTATTACTGTCTTTCTATTTGCTACGTCAAATTTGTAACCTTTTAAAAGCAAGTTTCATGCGATATGATAAAATGGATAAATAACAGAAGAAGCGTTTTCGCTAAGAGGTTTTCTGATAATTTTGAGGACGTATATTTAAAAATCCCATTTAAATTTCTCATATTCAAAGAAAGTTAAAGAAAACAAAAATATTCAAAATCGAGAACTCGTTGCAAATAATCAGAATATATACATTTTGATTCCATTTCGTAACAGAAATTTTGCATTCACAGACTTGTGAGAATTTTTTTTTATTTTCTGAAATACATGTATTTCCACTGCTTTTCAAAAAAGACAATTTGATAATTTGCTGTCTGTGAGTGCTTGTTCTAGACCATAATCTTCTAGCGAATGTTATATGTACCCCCCCCTCCCCCAAGTGATTCTTGTTTGCCTGTCCTAAAGCTTAGTGGCTTATGTTGTGGATCTTGTGTTTGTCAGTTTCTCCGTTCCATTCCCCCTGCTAACACCACTCCTCTCTGTAATACAATGTGCAATATTTCGATTAGCTATCATCAATTTCTATACTTCTTACTTTTCTTCTTTTTTTTAGTCAATTGTGTTTCTCCCATTACCTTCCTGTCCCCCTTGACTGATTACTGTCAGGCCTACGCTCTCTATCCTTCTCCTTCCTCTCTCTTCTCTCTTTCTCTCTTCTCTCTCTCTTGCCCTTATATCGCACCTACACACGGAGATTAAGACTCCATACTCCTTTTCTCGGTTCCAGCTCTCACTCCACCTTTCTCCTAAAACTTACCTTCGTCGTCTTTATACTATCTCGTCCATCGCCTCCACCTCATCACTGCCTTCGCTTTGGTACTCCCCCGTACGTCTGGATCTCTGGTGCCGCACGTCCACTCGCTTGGTCGGTCTCTCACTCGCTAGCTGATTTAAACTGACGGCGTCCCGTAATTGAGGGGAACGGAGCGGAGATGCGACAGACCGGACTCGGGGTCGGCAAACACTTGGCCCTGCCGCCCCGCCCCATCCCGCGTGCACGCCCCTCCACGCGCCGCTGCTCCGGGCGGCTCGCGCGGCTCGTATTTGTCGCCGCCGTCTCCTAAAATTATCGTAACTGTTATGCAACGCGCTTGCTTCGCCCGCCGCCGCCGCATCTGTGTGTCGCCAGCTTGCCGCGGGCCGTCCATGCGTCCGTCTGCCTGATGTCTGGAATTAATTACAATTAGTGTAATTTAGATTAACATTAAGTTTAACCAGCGGCGAGACACCACAGCACCAAGCTATACACTTCATCCTCTGATGCATGCAAGTATACTCGAATGTAGCAGACGAGGCATCCTAAAACCAGCCAGGGGGTGGGCTGGGTAGTGTGATAGGATGATGTCTTGCGTAGGATCCAGAAGATAGGGTGCAAAGGAGGCACAATGAGGGAGAGTTCCGGACGAAAACAAGATGACAATGAGAGGAGAGGGACGAACAGACAGAAAGGGCAACGAAGGAAGCAGCGGGAGGGGAGTGTAGAGAGGACGTGAGCAGGGGCGCGGGAGAGAGCCAGGGGCAGGGTGTCTCGCAGCTACGGAGCGCGTGGGCGTCGGGAAGGGGAAGTATCCCCAGAAGAGATCCGTCCCATCTGTGCCCCTTGCTGGTAAGTCCGACTCGATAGAACCGTCCACAACGCCCTCGGCAGTGGTATGACCGGCGCGCTCAGCCCCATGGAGCAGATTACTGCGGGCTCAGAACTCTAGCCCCGGTCTGGGGCCTGGCGCGGGCTTGTACGAGCAATTCCAATGTGTCTACATTAATAACTCCACCAAAGGTAAAAACCGACCGGATTAAACTGTCAGGGTTGGAGGATCTCGCACTCCTGGATAAATGCACTGTTTAGAAATTGGTAGTCTATAACTGTTGAATAGGGCGTGTTAATGCTCAGCCGTGCCACCACAAGATGAGCATATTACCAAACTGCTTAGGTCTGGCGTGAATAAGACAGATATAAAATTTGTGTTTTAACGGGCTCAATATGAGAAACACCAACAATTAACATTATTCAGCGAGACGTTTTAAGCGATTTACTTTGAAAGAGTAAAACAAATCTAAGAGGTGTTATAGTACTTAGGTTCTCACCAGACATCGTGAAAAATCGACCTTAAGTGCAGCTCGGCTCGGAACGCCAAGATAGCACCAAATGGTATGCTACTCTCTCTCTCGGAACCCCATGACATCCTCCATCTCCCTCTAAATTTGTCTGCTAGTTGACGCATGTCATCTCGATGTCTGTAATGCTTTTGTGAATTAAGAGTCACGCAGTTTAAAACTTCCCTGTGTGTATCCCTAACGTTAGACTATTGACACTCGCAACCACTCTCCTATTTTTGCATTTTGTTGTGTGAAGTTGAATAGCGTGTATAAATGAGTGGCAATATGTAGGTTGATCGAATAAAGCAGCAGCATAAATGGTATTGGCCAGTCCCGTCTCCTTTATCGTTTTAGCCAGATTAGTCAAACCTCACACCTACCTTCATAAACACATCCCAACTTGATGTAGTAGATGGGGAACTTCTAAGCTGTACGACCTCATTATATGATAACAGTATAAAATAAAATATAATAGCTAACGCTATTACGTAAATTAATCCCAAAAAAACTCCTACCAGTACACTACCAAAGGTACTGGACGGATCAATATCTACTGACCACACGAAAAAACAGTGGACATTACAGTTATACTATTGATAAATCCCGAACACAACCACACTTACGACAACATGTAGTTTCCCTCCTCCTGACCCCTGCCACTCCAGCTGAGCTCATCTATTTTTGACACTCGCACCTACTAAATGAGCATTCTCTCATATATCTCAACTTTCCTACGAGATCACAGTGCGAAGAGTTGCTGCACGACAGATTTGACTTTATGAATAACAAACATAATAGTGCTAACTAGCCTCCTGTACGACCTCCACGGAATTACTGGAATAGTATTCCTCAGTAAAGACTTTAGAGAACCGAAATATTGGGTCTGTAAACAATTCAATACGGTAGTGCTATACCAATAATGAGAAGATAGTATGTTTATAATACTTGTTTTATAGATCATAACAACAAAATTTGTCTGGGAACATTTTATAGCCTTACATTTCTGGCTATTGTGCTGAGATCTTTAGGAAAATTCGACCGTACTTTGATCTGCCGACAGGTGGTGAGCAGACAACAACGATGAACATGTTGAATATCCATAAATAGTTTAAATAATTTTAGGGTCTATTTCAGGGAACATCAGCGAAAAAGCTGCGATCAAGACCTAAGAGGGGTAAAATGACGGATGTACGTCCCAGCGTACTGATCCAGGGTAAGGGCGCAGGAATGTAGCGGGTAGCGTTTAAGTCGCCTGTGGTAGAGGGTGGGAAGAATTATGACCAGAGACCCAAACCCGAACCTGCCATTATGGAACGAGCCAAGCGCGCACGGGCGGGCCGTGGCGAGCCGTCGCGAGGCCGGCATTAAGTAGAGGGTCCTGCGACAATGGACCGGTGAGCTCGGGACAGGGAGCCGAGCAGAGAGCGGGGTACGGAAGATTCCGAGGCGAGACCGGGCGGGGCCGGGCTGCGGCGCGGACGGGCAGCTGACGGCCGGCCGTCTCGGGCAGAGGGCGGCTGGCCGGCGGGACGGGGGCGGAGGCGGGCGGGCGGCATCAAACTGACGTCGGGTGGAGCCTCGAGCGTGGAAGGACGTCGACTCGGGGGTCACCGGTCGAGGGTATTCGGCGCGGCGGCGTGCGCCGAACCCGCGGCCCAGTACGCGGGCCATCCGCGGGCTAGCGTAACGGGCGCGGGTCCGGGCGGGCCGGCGGGGCGGGGGCAGGCCGGCCCCGGGGCGGCAGGAGGCGCCAGGGCGTGGCTGCGACTGGGGCCCGGGCGCGGGCGCGGGCCTGGGGCCACCGGCCGTAGCGCGTGTGCCGGTCGGTGCAGAGAGAAAAACAGACGGCGGCGGCGGGCATAACTCGGCGCCAGCTTCACTCAGCCTTCGCGGTGCACTCTACGCGCCGGCGGCAGAGCTGGCAGGCAGGAGCGCAAGAGGTGACACGCACTCCTGCATGCCTGAAGGTCCGTGCGGCGTATGAGGGGCACTGAGGACGGAACTTTGATGCCCTGTGACTATGATATCGGGGCGTGTTGGTGCTCCGCCGTAAGTTAGGCCCTCCGTCGACGGCTGCGCCGGACGCGCCGGAGGGCGATCATCTTTTCACGCCCCTGTCACACTCCGCCAGGTCAACCGAGTTGCTTTCCGCTGCTCTTAACACCGTCCCTCATCAGCTGAGTCTTAGCCACCCCTTTCACCCCCCCACGCCTTCCTCTCAGCGATTGTGACTAGGCTTGTCGCAACGGTGCCGTGAAACCCTTGTAAATTAAGAGCCGTGTGCATGTGTTATAACAACTCCCGTCATCATACCCATCACCACACTTCACTAAAATACCATAAATAGCAGCGTGGAACTCCTAAAATTTGGTGTAGACTAACGCGCTCTTGAGTACGAAGATGAGTTTTCAACCACGAACCGAGGAAACACCGCACGGACACACACGACCAGGCAGCCGAGGACCAACAACAATGGACCCCTGTGTCCGTGCGTCGTTAACACTTACGTATGCGATTCTGCTTATTCGTTGCCGTAACCAGACTTCGCTAAAACTTCCATCACAATCAAGTTGGCTATCACATCGATGATTCGATGGTGGCGCTCAACGGTCATTTCTCGTCGTAGGCCTATATCCTTATACTTGCGTCGTGCGAGGTGTCTCATTAATTTTACGGAAACAGCTTCTTTGCATGCCTATGTTACGCAAGCACTGAAACGAACCATGTAAATTCTTGCGTACTGTTAAGCCTGTCCTTACTCAAAGTTAAAAGCGAGTAGGCGGTAAACTCGCTTCCTCACCCTCAGTTTTGCGTTAACTATAACCCATTGTTCCCGAGCATTCGTGTTAGTCTCGTAGGTTTATATGTGTCGTTTTAGTTCATCCGTTCATATATTAGATTTGGATTCATGTCCTCATTAGGTTGCGACTACCGACAATATTGCAACCATAACCCTCTACCAAGGCTACCTCTATTCGTAGATACATCTTATTAACCAATACCTTCTTACACAGACATCCTTGTTTACTCTCCCATTGATCTGCCTCATACACCTGTGAAGATCCGACACCGCATACGTATTTCTGGTTCTCATATACTAGCGCCAGCACGGATTACACCGCTCTGCGATCCCGTCGCAGTGTCTTCTAGTCGCAACACCGCTCATTACCTGCCCACGGACCTATAACAACGCCAGCCCCAAGTTCCCAACAACGCCCGTACTCCACGATATACAACCGTCAAACAACACACGAGAGCCCCAGCACACGTGTATCTCTAACAACGCGACGCCGCGTCCGCTACTCTTCCGGCGAACAGAATCGTGCCCTTCCCGAAACACCATCAAGCCGCGGCTGTTGCCTGCTTCGCGCCGCCACCCGCACTCCCTCCGCGCTGAATCCGAGTTACAAACCAGTGAAAATTTTCACTCGCGTTTAGTCCGTGTGGAGCTTAAGACGCCTGTCGTGCCGGCCCGAACGCGTCGCCGTGCCCGCTGTGCGATAGTGCGTACGGAGCATAAATCGATGTGGTCAGCGTAAAGGCCATTTATTTTGCTATTGATAAGAGCACAATCGACAGAACGACACGCAAACCTCCTGCATATCGGCCGCCAAACAAGAAGCGAGATTAGTTCCAAGGAAATAGCGAGGTCGCAGGATTATGTCAGAGGGCTACTTACCCCCCCCCCTTTTATGCCGCTCGATTCCTCGAATAGGAAATGGGGGCCTCCATGAGCGTATGAAATTTTATATTATATTGAATTATTTTCAGCGTATTCGATTGCCCGCTATAGAAGCGGCTTTGTCTTCGAGCTCAGAATCTCGCTCTGTCGAAAACTTGTCCAAGAGTGTATTCGCTTCCGTCAAAGTTAAACTTAATTAATAGAGGAATTATTTTTATAGGAGAGTCACCAATATGTACTGCGCATACCGCAAAATGGTGAGGGATGTCAAACTATCTTCGATGAAGCTAGGCTGTAACGCGTGACGAATAAATTCAAAATTCCAGTCAGTTTGGTGTTACCTCTGGGGGTTTTCGCAGCAGGCGCTAAAAAACCGTGGAACTTTTGGATGTCTCCTGATGCAAGAGGAGTGATTACACAAGCGACAAAGTAAAGTCTAAGAGTCTCGCATTTGAAACGTGATAAGTCAAAAACTTCTCTTGCAACACGAATTCTCTTTTGCTATTAGCGTGTCACTCGTTAATTTTTCAAAGATCCACTTGTCGCGCACTTATATATAATACGATTAAAGTACAACCATCAGAGAGAACCCAGCGGTTAGATCATATTCTACTGACAAATTTCTGCAATTTCGGCTCATCGAAGCTAGTTTCTCGTGTCGCCTTCCTATACTCCCCAGCAAGATGCCCAACGGTCACTCATGGTCAGCTTACTGACCGGCTGATTCGACGTTACCAGTGACACTTCCCACGTCTGTCTCTCGAGAAAAGGAAGTACGTAACCTGAGCTCCCGAAGAAGGTAATATTTTGACTCCCAAAATGTTATTAACACAGAGCGGCGACGACTTTCTCACAATGCAACGGCCCTGAACCGAGAACAAGAATGGTAAACGTGCGTACTCCCATGATATTCCCGGCCGTCTTTCGCTCCGCCAGGACTGAAACAAATCATCCTGTCACCCCGCCGCGCTCTTTAAGCCCTCGAGGACAGCCGGATATAGCGAGTGATTGTAGCTGCAGGTGGAGCGCCCTTAGGATCGCGCGCGGCCAACCCGCAAGCAAACTCGTTCGCGCCACGGGCTTCCACACCAGCTGGATCGCCAACGGCTCGCGCTACAGCGCCCGTTCAACCAGTTACAGAGCGCGCGGCACGCCGGGTGCCGCGCGGCTCGTGCCGGACACAGGCCCGCCGCGTGAGCCCGGCCTTGGTCACGGTTCCCGTACACTAGCGGTTGCGACGCCGTTATGTACAAAACCGGCCGCACCCGGGAAAAGTTATGTGCGGTTCGCGTAGAAGCGAAGAGGTAACAGCATCGTATCAAAACAATGGTGTTGCGTCTCGCGTAAAGCGCCTTGCGGTGTTTCGCGCGCGCCGCGAGGGGCTCTTACAAAAATCGCGGCCACCGCGCCCGATAATTACGGCATACTAAGTTTACCATTACCGTGACGAGAGAGCGGCCCGAGCGCGATGAGAAGCGTGAGCAGTGCACCGTGCAAGCCCGCGTGGACATGGATGGCTTCGCGATTGCAGTTTTTTTTTTTTTTTTTTTTTTTGGGTTATGGTGACGGGCAGAAGTGATGTTTAATGGACGTGGTTGGAGTGAGTGAAAGTCTTGAGGAGGTTGGAATCTGCACATAATGTAGTTTCCTCTCTCGCGTCGCGTCCATGAACAGTTTTAGCCGATAGATCGCGCTCAAAAGTGTCAAAGTTTGTTTTGCGTAGTAGAGTGAGAACAGCACTGCTGTATTAATAACATGGTATGAAGATTTGTGATATGCTATAAAAATAATTATAATGCTATTAATTAAGTTTTTTAGAAGCAAAATGAATCGACTAATCTTGAATGAAATGGTCTATAATTTTAAAAAAAAATTAAGTAGACCATTAATGACCATAAGTGACCCCGAATACATACTACTCAGATGTTCTCGATTATTTTTCGTTCATGGGCCACCACTCTTTCGTCCATGCAAGTCACGCACACCGTATAGGAGGGCAAAACCTGATATTGCATTAATAGAACTCCAAAGGATTGAACAGAATATCTATTACTATTTTAAATGTAGCGCAGAAATGAAAAGAAAATTATGCCAGCATCGACTTGTTTGAGAGATGTGTGGTTTTCGTAGACTCCAGAAAGCTCGGAGAGAATTCAAAAAACAATTTAACAATTTCTATTCTGAATGAAAAATGCAATAGCATTGATCGTGTTATTCCGCTTCTTCTCATTACAGCGCATACCATCTGAATTCTCTGACTCAGGCGTCACTGATTACGACACATCTGGGTAAGTATTCCAGTGTCCCTTATTAGAACTGTCAGTTTTGCCACAATCAACCCATTTTGCACAATTGAATACAGCAACATTGTTGTTTGGTGTAGGCAACTACTTATAAGAAATGAGCGTCACCTTTTAATAGGTTAATTCTGATAATACAATTTCTAGTGTTAAAATTATCTTTCTTAATAACCACATTGTAAAATATTTAAAATTCACGTTCGCTATTTTATGTTCTTGTATTTTGTTTATAAATTTTTATCTGCAACACCCTCGTAATTTCAATAGTTCACTGCAACGTTGGAACTACGGAAACAATTTGTTTATAATAAACGGCTTAAATTAAACAAAAGGCAAATAATAAATGCACAAAATGTTGCGAAGTACTGCATTAGAAACAAATGTAGGGATGTTTCCTTCCGCAGAACAAACTTATTAAGCACATATCCCGAAACGATTGGCTTGTGTTAGTGATGTAAATTATTGTATGGCCTGTAGAATAGCAGCTTTCTCATAACGACATGATCAGACAGAGAATAAAAACGACTAATCGTCAGCAACACAAGTTTAGGTAATGCGTATGGCAGCGTTTGGACGAGGAATAAGGTGGAAATAATTCTTTAGTATTGAAATCACTTTATATTGGGTCCCATACGAAATCCAGAAAAATTAAGTGCTGCAGTATCTGCAGATCTTTAATTCTTAAATTTTTTGTAATCATTATTAATTACATTAATAATTGATTACCAAAATTGCTTACTTAATATATTAGTTCGTGGTTTGGTAAAATACTCAAGAGTTACAAGCAATGACCAAAATTTATTCACAGACTGAAACTTGACTGATTATGTTTGTAAAATACTGATATTGTATTATAAAATAATTGACATATGTTATTAGAATATTTCTATAACTAAATCTAGTGCTTATACCATTTTTCGACTGATAAAAAGTGTTCGACTCGAGAAGAGCTACTAGTACCCACGGCAGGGGCGATGAGTGGCCGTGTCGGTGGGAAGGATAGTCGCGGATCTGTGTCACTGAGAGGCCGAGGGGGGCGCGCGTGGTGGTGGTGGTTTAGCTGGCGCGGTTTCGCGCGGATTTGCGGCGCCGCGTGGCGGGCGTTGATGTATGGGGGCGCCGGCACATGGCGCAGTGCCTGCTGGCGTGCACCGGAAGCCCTGGTGCCAGCTCGCCCTCCTGCCACTCCCACCACAACCACGCCTTCCCGCCGCTCTGCCCCGCTTTGCAACGACCACGCTCATGTATTTTCGGATGAGCAGGAATAATGGCGGTTGGAGTTGCTACCGCGATCGTAGCGGAGAGGACATAACGTGATTACCGATAGATCATAATTTTTATCATGTAGAAGCAAAATACATTTTTTGTGATATATTGTTTCAATATGTCAATCAGCTTGCTTGGAGGCTTGAGGGCTGTAAAATCAGAAAAGTGTTTTAATGGTACAAGCATTGGTTGCTTTACTCCAGACATATCTATCTTCGCCAATCAAAAATATCAATTTAAACAATTATTTGTAAACACATTTGCAGTTTAGACAATTTAAATTATTCATAGGTTTATAAACGGTTTTGCTATTCTACGATAACCGATTATTAAACCTGTTTTAATATATTTTTTTAATTTCGTTTGAGATTAATTGAATAACTTTGCAAAGTTTTGTCAAAGACTTTTTGACAAAACTCACTGAGTTAAAATATGGACATGCAGCTATAAATATGGTTACATCAGTCCTTTACCGTATTAAAAGACAATTCTAATAGTGTTATATTTTTATAAAATTTATTGCATATTACAAGTACTTTGTCAATTGTTTTATGAATTATTCTTTTGACTTGCCCTCATTTTCGTTCTAAATGTTGGCATTTTATGCAATGAATTCAACAAGTTTCCAGAGGACATGGCGTTGAAATTTTGAGGTCGCTTTTATGCAGATTTTCTTTTATCATCCAGTGTTTCAGACCGAAACTAGCTAAAAATAGCAAGTAAATTGCTTCATCAAATTGAGAGCCATTAATGATGAGTTCATACGAAGTTGCAAATCACTACACACTAATGGCTCACGAGATGGATACGAAATATAAGTAACAACAATAACCTCCAGTGAGTATTTTCGCAAACGAGAACTTCGTCCAGCATTATTTATAAATACAAGGCACGCTGCCATAAAAGCCAATAGAAAGCATCGGAACATGCAACTCCCATCTGTAGTAATAATTTCCCCACCCATCTCCCCACGTTTTCACTCTTCTACGTTTCGTAATGTGTTCAGAAAACGCCATTGTGATAGTTTCATTTAGCACTCTCTTTCCAAACGTTGAAAGCAGAATGCACATCAAAAGACAACCATTGCCGCAGCAATTGTTTCCCAATTTCGAGAAGCGTTCGGTTTTGCTCCAACCTTCTGTAGGACGCTCGCCGCCGCATGGCGCCCCCGCTCGTCACACGAAATGAACCAGAAACAAGACTCCGATACGCCGAAGAGGTCCCGGCAGGTCACAGAGCAGGCTGGTCAGCGCTGTTAATGGGAAGAAACGAGTGCCAGGGGGCTGCATTTGAGAAATAGATACCCTCGTGATGCACACAGGTGTGAGCGAAAGAATTGTTGTATTAAAGGTCCACTTAACCTCCATCTCATGATAGGTTGGATTTTCGTCACGGAAGTGTATTGTAAATTGTCATATGAGATGCAATCTGCTAAATAATGCTGTAAATAATTGAAGCCTCCTAGCACTTGCAAAAGAATGTCTCTGAGGGCCTGCAAGAAATGAACTTACGGAACAATTGTTTAAATTATTGCAGTTTTAGAAAATGACGTTGATCATTAAAATATTGGATTGTAACATATATATATGTTCTCTGTTTAGTTAGATCTTTACCTACTAATATTAAACAATATTGTGAAATTGCATGATTTTTAATAAATTGACGAGAATACATTCATCTAAGTTTGATTTGTGTTATTCACATTTAATTATACTTTTCATCGATTGGGTAAACTAGTGAAGTTGGTGTTTCAAGGTTGGATTTGATCAAACTAATTCGAAAGCAAAAACCAGCAGGGGAAATGAGACATGTGTACACATAAGAATATACGAGAATGGGACATACTTAAGACATTATAGGAAGAAATGATTTGCACTGAAAGAAAGGCCTTAAAAAGAAGTCCAAATGATGTATCAGAGACAGTGTTTGGAGAAAGATGAAGAGTACGACGTGGTGGCATGCCATGGTGCAAATGACGCGATGACAAAAGGGTAAGCGATAGTCAAGAGCCGATGAAGGGGCGAAAAAAATGTGATAGATAAAAAAAAAGAACTTTACTCGTAGTAACCTTAATGTGCGGTATCTTTTCTGGAAATCGGTAGATATCAATCAATCCTTATTTCACGTTTGGTGAGAGCAGACCATGTCAGCCCTGCTCTTCCACTTGATAACGCAAATTTCGTCTTCGCTCCATTTCCATCAGCGGAGAAAGAAATAAACAAGTCGTGGCGACGAAACAGGCGATTTGGTTTTACCCTCAGAGTTTTCTTTTAGACTTGGAGATATTTTACAGGGCAATAAATCTACAAACTTTTGGA
>BOPP01000079.1:861385-884325 GCA_017312745.1 Gryllus bimaculatus | reverse complement strand
CGGCCCCGCCCGGCTCCGCCCGGCCCCGTTCTCCTTTTTCCCACCCTCTCCTCGCACTCGCTACCCGCCTGCAGTTCTGCGCCCCTTCCCCTGGATCAGTCGCGGGACCGACATTCCTCACGTTATAGTCTTTGATGCAGCTCCTGATGTCCCTGAAAACTAATATACTTCAACATTTCACGTTGGTTGTCTGCCACCACCTGTCGGCAGTGCAAAGCGGTCGAATTTCCAAAGATTCAGCAAAGCCAGAAAGAAAGGGCATAAAATGTACAACATTTTGTTGTTATACAGTTTTAAACATACAAGTTCATTATTGTATAACACGTATGAAATGTTACACAAACCAATATTCTTCTTTAGTTTATAGGAATACTATCTCAGTAATCCTAGTGTAATAGTATTAGGCACTATTTGTTTGTATCATAAAGTCAAAATTTTGTGCACAATCCCAATGTATTCTAAAATTAAAATATTAGAAATGCATTATTATGGCTGCATTGCAAAAAATTAGTATCACTGATGATTCAATAGAAACTAATTCGTAATTTTTATCGTGTGGATTAAATATATAATTTAAGTATTTTTCTTTATAAAATCCGTCATCTATTTGTAGTGTACTTATATTTTTTTGATTAATTTACCTAATCAGTATAATAATTTATTTAATGTTATCAAAATAGTCGTAAGTTATAAATTCATTCCTACTATGAAGGATTTTATAAGGATTATATAACTGCAAAACGTAACACAAGACTAAATAATTACTGTCTCTTTACATGCAAATACATATGCACTCATTAACACGTATTATTCACACACAAATGCAAAAATAAACTTTTCATGTTCATAGTACGTAGATAACAAGGAATTTTAATGCGTGCACTTTATTACAAAAGCATATTCATTTTAATAACTAGAAGACATTAGAGAAAGAGATGCATGTTGTACCACAATTAGTACAACCATTTTCCTTATTTTCACCGAGCGCATTAAGTCGATTTTCACATGCTTACCCCTAAGTACTTAACACCTTAGATGTTTATTTTCAAATAATTTAAAAGGTCTCGCGGAAATGAATTTTTCGATGTTTAGCCCGAAAACAAATTAATGCTATTACGAAACCTAAGAGTTTTAATTCTACTTGTGCGGCTAGCAAAACGCTTTCAACATTTCGCTTACAATCCAAACAGGCATTATCCCAAATGCGAGATCCTCCAACCGCACAGTTTATCCCGGGTGGATATTACCTTTGAGTAAATGTAAACAGGATGCGGAACACGGCCAGGCCCAGACCGGGGCCTAATTCTGACCGCAGTAATTGCCGGGGCGAGGCGCCGGCATACCACGCCGAGGGGCGGACGCGTGCAGGTGGACTACCAGCAAGGGGCCAGAGGGAGGACCCTGGGGAACTCCCCCTCCGACGCCACCTCCGGATCCTGCCCTCGACCCCGCCCGCGCTCCCGCCCCCTGCCCTCCTCCCTCCTCCCCGCTTCCTCGTGCCTCTGTCCGTCTCCCCTCCATTGCTCCTCCGGCATCCCCGCCATCCCAGCCTCGCCAGACACACCAACACCACTACCGCCACCGCTGTTGGTGCTGCTGCTACATGCATAATACTAATGCATCCACAATGAATAGTCAGTGTACTTGCTGTGTGTCTCGCCGCTGGTTAAACTTATGTTAACTAATTACACTAATTAGCTAATTAAATTCCAGACATCAGGCAGACGGACGCATGGACGGCCCGCGGACAAGCTGGACGGACACACAGATGCGGCGGCGGCGGGCGAGCAAGCGCGTTGCCATAACAGTTACGATAATTTAGGAGACGGCGCGGACAAATACGAGCGCGGCGAGCCGCCCGGAGCAGCGGCGCGTGGAGGGGCGTGGCACGCGGGATGGGGCGGGGCGGGGCAGGGCCAAGTGTTTGCCGGACCCCGAGTCGTCTGTCGCATCTCCGCTTCCGTTCCCCTCAATTACGGGACGCCGTCAGTTTAAATCAGCTAGCGAGTGAGAGACCGACCAAGCGAGTGGACGTGCGCACCAGAGATCCAGGACGTAGCGGGGAGTACCAAAGCGAAGGCAGGTGAATGAGTGTGAGGCGATGGGACGAGATAGTATAAAGACGACGAAGGTAAGTTAGGAGGAAAGGTGGAGTGAGAGCTGGAAACCGAGAAAAAGGAGTATGGGAGTCTTAATCTCCGTGTGTAGGTGCGATATAAGGGCAGAGAGAGAGAGAGAGAGAAAGAGAGAAGAGAGAGGAAGGAGAAGGATAGAGAGCGGTAGGCTGACAGTAATCAGTCAGGGAGACAGGAAGGTATGGGAGAAAACACAATTGACTAAAAAAGAGAAAAGTAAGAAGTATAGAAATTAGATGATAGCTAATCGAAAATATTGCACATTGTATTACAGAGAGGAAGTGTGTTAGCAGGGGGAATGGAACGGAGAAACTGACAAACACAAGATCCACAAACATAAGCCACTAAGCTTTAGGACAGGCAAACAAGAAATCACTTGGGGAGGGGGGGTACATATCACATTCGCTAGAAGATTTATGGTCTAGAACAAGCCCTCACAAGACACAAATTATCAAATTGGTCTTTTTGAAAAGCAGTGGAAATACATGTATTTCAGAAAATAAAAAAAAATTCTCAACAAGTCTGTGAATGCAAAAATTTCTGTTCACGAAATGGAATCAAAATGTATATATTCTGATTATTTGGAAACGAGTTCTCGATTTTGAATATTTTTGTTTTCTTTACTTTCTTTTGAATATGAGAAATTTAAATGGATTTTTAAATATCACGTCCCTCAAAAATTATCAAGAAACCTCTTACGAAACGCTTCTTCTTTATTCATCCATTTATCATATCGCATGAACTTGCTTTTAAAAGTTACAAATTTTGACGTAGCAAATAGAAAGACAGTAATACGAGATTGAACACTCTGAGCAGGTTTCAGAAATGACGTAATGACAAAGTTTTATTATGAACGGGGAGAATCAGGAGGGGGGAGGGACTGCAATTGAAACTGAAGCATGCTGAGGTTCTGGACATTGTGCGTCTACACATTCAAACCCTTTGGCGAATCTGACACCTGCAGAGACCCAAGTTTTCAAGCACCACGTGGAAGGAAGTTCAAGTATGCCGCGCGGGGCGAATGGAAAAGCAGCAAGGCGAGGTTGAGGGCTTGCGAGTGGGCGTGCGGGGAGGGGGAGGGGAGGGGAAAAGCCTTATCGCGGCGTGGGCGGCGCGGGTGTGATTATCCGCGAGACAGGGGCGCCCCCATAAACCGCGCCTTGTTAGCATGCTGTGTGCGCTGCAAACAAACGGCAGCGCCGGTGCCGACGGCTCACTCCGTCCGCGGGCAAATGCGACGCCACGCCGACGCCGACGCCGTTCTCTCGCCCGTTCACTCGGCGCGCGCCGCCGCCGCCGCCGCTGCCATTCGTCTCGGCCACCCCTTCCTCGTCCCGGCCCTCCCTTCGCTCCTCCATGCGTGCAGTCAATCACAATTGAATTCTCTTCTCGTTTCTTCACGGAGGGAGAGAACGAGAGAAAGAGGGTAAATGAGTGAAAGAAAGAGAACGAGAGGAAAAAGGAGAGAAATGGAACGAGAGAAGGAGACAGAGGGAAAAGAAATAAAGGGCGAAAGAATGCCATGAAATAAAGGGTACCATGAAATGCTGGTGATAAGGTTATAAACATTATGTGATTGTAATAACTTTATGTGTGTTTTATTCACTAGTGTGGTATTTTTACTGAAAGCTATATTTGTGTATTAAATATAAACAGCAATTGCAAATAGATTGAAACATAAGCTCAAGTAAGTGTACTTGTGCACTGGTGTAACTGGAAGAGGCTGTTATGTACTACATGTAATGTATATTTTGTAAATAACAACGCCCCAAAGACCAAAACGACCGAACGGGTAGGAAATAAAAAAAATAAAAAACGATCTTTTAGCAAATCGTCCTTCCTCTACGTTTAAAGTCATCCTCCTGTTCTAGTTGTAAAGGAATTCCGTACCATTATGCTTCCAATCACTGTTATTGTTCATTCGCACAATGCAACCCATAATCCAAATGCAACCTTGATCTCCCTTCTTCCTCCAAAAACGTTGCTTTTCTTCACTTCTCTTAAGATCCCCCATTCACCATCACAGTTCACACCCAGTTTGCCTTCCC
This sequence comes from Gryllus bimaculatus, assembly GCA_017312745.1. Lineage (NCBI taxonomy): Eukaryota > Metazoa > Arthropoda > Insecta > Orthoptera > Gryllidae > Gryllus > Gryllus bimaculatus. The sequence continues at coordinate 880,142 of BOPP01000079.1, read as the reverse complement.
CGGCGACACTCTCCCAATCTTGCCCCCCTCCCCTCTTCACGTCAACTCTTCGCCTCTTGAAGCCCTCATCTCGCCCGTGGCGCCGCCACTCGCCAGCAGCTTTGCACGTGTGATGCTCGGGCATTTTATATTCAAGTCTCATTGCGTTCCGAAATTTCCCTTGTGGTTCACCGCACACCCCCGGCCGCCTCCGCCAAGCCCGCCCCCGCCCCCGCCTATTCGGCGCTCTGTAAACTAGACGTTGTTAGTGGCTTGTAAAACACCTAACATCTCGGCAATCTCTTAACTGAAATCTTAAATACGGGGGAGGAGGGAGCGGGCCGGCTGACGAGGCTGCGGGCCGGTTAATGCTTAATCTCGCCGCCAATAAAGCCAGGGATTTGCACGGGCGCCGCCGCACCGGCCGGTTGTCGGAAATTAATCCGGCGCTCGTAACAACTCTTTCGAGGCAGTCACTGCGACGCGGCCTTGGCACGTTGGCATCACTGCGACGCCGTTGGTGGACGAGGAAAATTGTGAAATGCTGCCCGGGTTTGTGTAGGCAGGGTTCTGTTTGGAAGGAACTGGCTTTCTATGTGCCACTCAGAATGCGTGCAAATTCAGAATGTTTCTAATCTTAAAATATATCTGAACTACCTTTAAATATTCTTTGATATTGTGTGTCACATCGCAAAATACTTCACTACAAGTTTTGTAATTTTTTCCTCAGTACGTTCAGTCGTATACACCAATCAGAAGATATTGGAGCTATTTTAATAAAGCAGTAGAAGCAGCGAAGCAGTAGATGCCTAAATGCATTCTTCAAACTACAAAATCATTCCTCCTCAGACTCCTGGAACATTTCTTGGTAACGTCTGCAGAAACGTTTTAATATAACTAGAAAATTAGAGCTCAGACTAGCGACCAAGAGTGAGAGTGTCACTCTGCAAAATGTCCGCCGTATTCTCCACTCCGGTTTTGTCACCCCCTCCAACCTCCCCTCCCCACCTTTCCACCTCTCCCAGTTAGCGGCGGCTGTCTCCACTACCATCATCCGGCGCATAATTATGTAACTCTAAATTGCTTCTGCTGCGCTGGAGATGGAAAAAGTGCGCAGATCTAGTTTGGGATTTAATCAAGCGGAGAAATTCCCGTCTCGTATTCTGCTGGGGAACTTTTATGTGAACAAACGTAACTAAAATTCTTATCTCTTAATGAAATGAAATATTTATCAATAATCTGGAAATCTGTGTATGTATTCTGATTAATGTTCCAAACATGAACTTACAAATGCAATGCGAAAGTCATGTTTTAAAAATGGAGTAGAAGCAAATTATAAAGTATGAGCAATATTTATCATTATATATCATTGAGAAACCATTTGAAAATAAATTGTGGCTAAAAATGCAGAAAATGACAATGAGATAATGCTGTAATAATTTATGATGAACATATTTAACCTACCGCAAATTTCTTTAGTTATATTTGATTTCATTTTCAAATGAAAGAGGAAAGAGCGACAACACAATCGACAACACAAATATACTTTTTATTATTTTGTGCATATGAATATGACTCACTAAACCTTCTCTAATTATATTTTCAAATATTAATATTCGGTAAAGACTTACACAACAGTGACATTCAGTAACCTTTTATTGAAGAGAGTAACACAGTTACCGAGATCCGATATTGCCTTTGCCTTAATCTGCTTGCACCGGCAAATAAGAGCACACGCTCCCTTCATGTACACCCCCACCTCACCTCTTTCAACGCGTTATTTGCCCTATCGGTCCCCGGTCGCTTGCAGTTAATAAAAACTTCCCTTTTTTCCCTTTGGATGTTTAATGAAACTACACATTAATCATGAATAATTACATACCTGTTAATTACACCCTTTTGTGATTTCGTGTACCAATAGCACTTTATAAAAATTGGATACGTGCTGTATATTGCAACGCAACGATAAGGCTCTCCGGGTGTTTGTAGGGATTACAGGTATGAACGAGAAATTGGCAATTAAAAAATTAATTATCCGGCGTGGAGCGGTGTGAAATGATTTTGCTTCTCTTCAAAGAAATCAAAGACGGGCGCTGCGCTGTTGGTAGTTGAAGCAGCGGGAGACGACATCGGCGGGGGGAGGAGAGGAACGGGTGGGTGGAGGTGGGGGGTTGGGGGGGGGCGGAGATGGGGGTCATCGAACCCTAACAGACGAAACAGGATCGCCGTCGTCTTCCCGCCGGTCGCCGCCTGCTGCCGACCGCCCACGCCGCCCTGTCGTCCACCGGATGCCCGTCCACTGGACGTGTTCCCATTTGGGAGAAGCGGATTATAAGACCGGTGCCCGGGTTATTAGCCTAATAAAAAGCCTCGGATCGTTTTAAAAGCCCCCTCGCGAAGCTTATGAAATAATTATTGATTATTTGACGCGAAGTTACTCGGTTCGTTAGGTCGTCACGGCTGACAAACTACCCGCCCGCCCCCACACGCGCCCGACCACCGGCTCAGATTGGGAAGGCGGACGGGGGGGTGAGAGTAATGGAGGGACGACTATAGTCGCAGCGGTCATTGATATTTTGATGTCTGATATAAATATTAAGTTAACATAGAGCTGCTTTTGATTAAGGAAGTATAGCTGCTTTTGATGGTGTGGTGTTTTTGCTGTGAGGTAATATTCGTGTTAACAATATTTGGATTGGTGTTGTTGCTGGTGATATTCGTATTACTGTTGTAAATGTAAGTGTTGGTGCCAGTGGATGTGACAATAGTTTTGGAATTAGTGATGGGGTGAAGGTGATGATGGAATTAGTTTTGGTAATGGAGTTGACTCCTGTTGTGATGATTCTCATATTAATTCTGATACTTGTGGTTGTGATACTTACGCTGGAGTGAATACCCCCATTGATATTGGACTATCCACTGCTCTTTGCGTGGGCTGTTGTGGGATTAGAGATGATGTCAATGGTAGGAGTGGATTTGAAGGAATCAAAAAGTTTGGAGAGATAAGTTCATATTGAACTGTATTTTTTGTTTTCAAAAAATAGCTAGTAAGACATCTAAACGTTATTCCACCATACGCCAATAAATTCAGAGTACTGCTTTTGCGAATTTGAAAAATCATTAGCGACGATTGATTTCACATTAATAGCCATTCATCATGTGAGGTATAGTGTAATTTTGAAAACTGGTGTTCCATCACCCTGTTCACCTACCATTCACGACTTCAAATCATTTGGAGAAGAGTCAATAACCAAAAGTCGTTCTACGATTTCCCCAAATCAGACATTAATCTGCACTGTCTGTCACGTTTTGGGAGTAAAACAGGACCTTGTTTAGAGTTTGACAAAACACGAGTCACTGACTAGTTTTCATCCAGCGATCGTAAATATCCCCAGCTTTCAAAAAGAGACAAAAAAGTGTTTGAACGAGACGTACGCGTCGGACGAAAGCGGTTTTCTATTTAGACCTGTTGTAGTATTTTGTTCGGTACGTGTTGTCCGGTTTCACTCAACGTTCCCATATTGCTCTCCACACAACTGGGAGCGATTCGTTTAGTTTCATGAAAAACCATTAAATCGAGCAGATTCTATTATGGTCGACCTATGGAAGTGCATCGCGTTTCGAAATTCGATTTGGCGGATTATTTCGACAATTAATACGCCGACAATGCCACTGCGGCTTCCTCTGTACCGTCTGCTCACACGTCCCGCGCACTGCAGCGTAGGGGCGGTGCAGTCTCCCGACAGTGCTTAAATGAAACGTATCGAAATACAGTCGGTAATAATCATCGACTGTATTATTAAAACACCAGCATAGGCGTAATGCTGCAGCATAAACATATTCAATGTATGTGCGATTTGCGTGAATTTACTAACAAACTGTTTGTTTGGTGTATGTCTAGGGAGTATTTTGCTGATCTTGTAAAAATAATGGTTGATGTTTGTGAATCGCTTTGTATTATTGGACATCTAAGAGTTAAAAGCCAAACAACTCAAAATGCTTAAAATTTGGTGCTCTAGCCCAATTTCACTAACAATTTTAAAGAATACTTTCATCATCATTGGACTTGCTTTAACGTTAGTTTGTTTGTTTGCTAACGCGTACACCAACGACCCTGCCATCAATATTCGCGCTATTTTAAAACTGTTCCACCTATACCAGTCTCCCATGAATTCACGCCACAGTGTCCCTTAGGCTCTTTGCGACCGCACCCTCTTGCCTTGGCATCCTACAGGTCCATAGCGACGTTTGAGACCTTTAACAGTTAGGGACAGAGCTGTGCCATAAATTTGTATGTCTACGCATGTTTTAATTTTCTGTTCTACATGTAGTCTACATGACATTTTACGTGTGCACTATGTGAACAATGTAATCGACGTAGTCTATTAATTTTTCACATCAAATAATACAAAACCTTGATAAAAAGTACTATCACTCGTATAAATAGATTTCTATGTTTTACAGTTTATTTTCTAATCAGAAAGTGAAAATATATTCAGAGACGAGCCAGATATGCAGACCACTGATGTGTTAAAAAAAGGTGGCTAAAAGATGTAATAATTAATGAAGTAAGGAACTCTTTAAAAATATTATGAAATTAAAAGGCAAAAATAAGAAAATTTTCCTCTGTGAATGAAAATTAAATTAAATTAAATTACAGAAAATTAAATAACAATCTCAATTAAATAACAGAAAATTACACTTATAAACAAATAAAAACAAGTGCAAAATTATACAATTAATTTAACATTTATTTACGATACTTATTCATTTTTGGTTGTTTTTTCCTGGCACTGTAGGGATATTTGGTTTACACGAAATTCTGTTCCAATTTGTTGTACTTGGTGAACATTCCAGTGCGTTGAGCTATTACAAAAAGTTTTCCAAGTACTCTTCTCCTCACAAAAGAGAGCTTATCTTTGTCTACACAGATTACGCAATACTCATATCAGTGGTCTACGCATTGTTTACGTGTAGACGTAGGCTATGAAACTTCGAGTAGACGCACATCTGTCGTTAGGGAGGTAGGTGGCGGACAGATGGCGCCGTAGACCGATTGACTGTGCATCCACCACCTGTCCGTTGGCCGTCATATTCGCTCAAATGCAGTATCGTTTCGGCTGGTGGTGGGTAGGAAAGGGATGGTTATTGGTAGGTGATGCATGGTGGTTTGAAAAAAAACAACCATTCTACGACAAACAGAGAAAACATCCGTGCTCGCGGTAGAATTCGAACTCACGGCCCTTCGAAACGACAGCCATCTTAGCGATATAGTGATTTATCATAGCAATCTCAGATCTGTCGTTTTCCAGTCATAATATATATTCCACTTCATTAGACGCAAAACTGTAACAACACAAAAAGAAAACATTCAATGGAATTCAATTATTCCTTTCCACAATTCGTCTTATCATACTCAGATAAAAATAATTGAATGGGTTTCATATTTTTCGACTATTACATACATTCATACACACACACAAACGCATGCGTGCGTTGTTAATTCTTACACTACTTGAAAATAAATAAAATTGTCTGCTAATAATTGTAAGTTGACCGGAACACAGATCGCTATGTATTGCAGAGAAGACAACCATCAATCAGTCCAAATATATCCTTATAAATTATACTTGCACATCCTGCAAGTGCTCAGGAAATAATGGAATGCTGAACCTATTAAATAGTAAGATCTAATAGGTGTGGTAGTAAGGCATATCGGCACAGACGCATTTGGTGTAAACTGTAAACATGAAGAGAAGTAGAAGAGGACGTCTGGGAAGTAGAGAAGAGATTGAGTGAGATACACTGGTCTCGCAATTACTTGTAGCGTGCGAGAATGTATAACCGCGATAACTACGACGATAGCCAATCCAATACTGCAAATACGCTATTACTTCCATTGTGCTGGCATGCACCCTCCAATGAAGCTATCCCTCACAAAATGGCTGAAACGACATCAATCCAAGTGGTTTAGGTTCGAACACGAATCATTTCATTAACTGTTCAATTAACTAGGGCATTAAGCGCCAAGCTGCCTTCAGTGATGTCGTTCCCAGTTCGAATGAAACTAGATCGGTATTTCTCTAATGGCGATGTGACATCCGTATACTAGCCGAAATAGTCCGTCAATGTAAACATCGATACGTCAATTTTTATAGAAAATGGACATAAATAGATTAAAAAGGATTTGCGAATATAATATTCGATATATTTTATTACATATAAATCAAGATTTCAAATGTTTAATTTTCATCATTTTTAAAATCATTTATATTTCTACACTCAACAATTTTCTAAGTCTAATTTCCTTTTGTTAGAAAATCAAACTACTACTAGTAGAAAATATTGGCTTACATGAATTCTTCTGTAACGACTAGTAGGTTTATGCAGGACCAATGTGCCGGTACATTATTATTTCATGTAGGGATAAGCAGTGTTTAGTATAAGAGTGATTTTCTCTAAAATTAAATATTCACATTTATTGAGTTTGTTTAATTTGCAAGTACCTCGATACTTTTGAGTTAATATTGTATATCTTGTTCAAATCTGTTAAGTGGTTTATCATCTGATTGCGTGCAATATTTAAAAAAAAAAATCTTTGTCTGTATCTTGTGTCTGCTACAGAATAGGAAGAACAAGGTAGGTACATCTCTAGTGAAAGGACTCCAAGCGAGCGTTACATTTGTGGTTACGACTGTTATGTGAAGTTCTTTAACCCAGAAAAGAATTATTTCTATACGATCGCATAAAAAAGATGCAGCCAAATTTTATGTCTACATAACAACTGATAGAATTTGATTTCGTTACTATGAAAATTTAATAGAGAAACCAAGAAAATAGTTTACTGCATTCAGTTTATTTACTCTGAGTTCGTATTTTAATACATATGAATTTATCGTATAATGCCATGGAGTCTAGTAGCCATCAGCATTCGTCACTAACTCTCACAGAAAACACGCGATACTGGTGAACGCCAGCAGGAATTGTGCACCTGTTATCACAGATGTAAAACTCATTTACGTATAGGCCATTCATTAGGCTTAGAGAATATATATGCAGCAGTGTCCAGTTTTAATCATAATACGTCCAGGTTATTAGACGCAAATGAAAGGAAAGAGTCGGGACGATTATAGTTGGAGCTCTATGATAGCTCAGTGGCATCTTCCAGTGGTTACTAAAAATATAATTTTAAACACTAAAAATTGTTACAGTAAATTCCTTTACTTTTAATTTTGTGAAACCGTTACACCAAAACTAGTCACAACTCAAAACCACTGAAAATGTGCAAATTCCAAATGATGAGGCAATAGAGGAAAGCATAGCAGCAAACGCCTCACAAACCGATCCGGTTAAGCTCCATTCATTCCGGTTTGAATACACTAATGTATTAAGCAAAGCACCTGTTAATGATTGTATGGCATCCAAGTAAATGCTGATGTTGGAATTAAATTTCGTGGAACTTGTGCCACGTTCCAGAAAACGTATAAAGGATGAGATACCTTAACGATTTGTCATTACTAATCGACATTCACTGCGTTTTGAATGGTACAGTCAATTTAAAGGAACCAAGAAAAAACTGTGATGGAGAAATAAATCGACTTCTTCCTTTGTACTTTGAAGTTTTTTTCCGTGTCTGTGAAAACGAAAGATATTAGTAGTGTGTAAATAATATATATCGCAAAATTGTGTATTTTATAAAACATCTTGATAATTAATACTTTTTTGTCATTTCGTGATGAGTTTACAATACTATGAGTGTATAAACACAAATCACTGAAATAAAGTTAAATAAAATATTATTTTGTTTCTTCGAAATTACTGAAGCATCAATAAAAAAAACCCAATCCCTTTTTTTGTACAAAATCAAACAAACAAGTAATGCCTATTGACTAACAATTCGATCAGACAATGCAATTGGCTATTGAGATTCAAGACAATAATATGTGCACATGTTATAATTCTGAAACCTAAATAACTTATGACTATTTCAGAATATGACTGTAATGACTTTCTCATTTTTGCATGAGTTCTTATTTGGTGCATTTCTTACGAGAGTAAGTTCAGTAGGAATTTTTATGGGCTCATAAATGAAGGAAATTGAGTAGAATGGATGTTAGAGTAGCGAAATTAGTTTAGCTACGGAGAAATCTGAGGCCGAACACATTCGCAAAAATTGGGTGTTCCGCTCGCTAGTACCTGTAAAGCATGAACAACCACTAGAAAAACACAAGCAGTTTGTAAAGATCTATATAATAAGATTATGTATTTTCAATTAATATAATTTGAAGAATTCGGAAATTAATACATTTCAGAAAATTCCTGATGAAAGTCACTTGAATCTGAGTTCTTTAATGTCCCATTATCGGCAAAAAAGATTAATTGATAAAAATGTGTTCGATTGTGTATTATTGATTATACTAAGAAATACGCATACTAGAAAACTATATTTATTTAACAGTCCCAAAAATGAAAGAAAAGTAAATGAGATAATTAAATGCAAAAATTAAACTTCATGAATATTTATCTTGCCTACGAATACTTTTATATATAAACACAAAAAGCGTGCCCCAAAAAATACCCATCTGTCCAAAAACCGAGAAAAAATTAAATTAGATAATTAAATGCCAAAATTAAACTTTATAAATATTGGCCTTGCTCGTTTTATACAGTGAAATACAAATCCTTAAAAAACGTGCCCCCCAAAAATACCCCGAACAAAGCAGCTGCGGTAAAATTCCAACATCACTTCCGTGGGAGCGCCGCGTAATGACATGTGACTTGGGCGACGTCACTGCGAAGGCGTCATCGCCGGCGGTGCGGCGCGGCGCGGCGCCCGCAGCGCGCGGCGAAATGCGTTTCCCGAGCAACCTCTTTGTGGGCCGGACGGCCTTACAAAAGCACCGCCTAACAATAGCTCTGCGTTTGTTTCAGAAGGTGCACGTGTCGAGGAGGGACGAACATCAAGGCAAGTAAGTGCTCTCCGACTCCATTATCTCTCTGGCTGTCTCTTTCCGATTCTCGCTGTCCTTGTCTCTCGCTTGTATACTGTGTCTTTCTCTTTCATATTTTAACTTCGCATTCGCAGTGTTTACGTTGTTTCCTCTCCGTGGCGATGTAGGAGAAACGCCTGTCTGCGGCAGGTTGTGCAGACGAAAAATAAGAGGTTAAAGTGAAAGATGACTAAGATGTTTATTCCTTTGGGGTATTTCATAATATGTATTCAGATGTGTGATTTTTATGTTTGTAAATATTATGGATAAAATGAATTATGCTTAAAGGGTTGGTTGATTAGGGATATTGATAAAAGTTTTCAATTCATTTATTATTCAGAACTATGAATCAAATGACTCATTATAGTCGTTTTGCATCATGAAGTCAAGTATGAAGATACAAAGTAATCTAATTATATAACGAGTAGAGATACATACTTTCTCGAATTATTTGTAACTTTTCAATTTTCGGAAATTGAGCGTGAAACTAAAGTGGGACAATATTTAAGTGTTTAGTGCTCATCCAGGAAAAAAAATAATGCAAAGAAATTTGGTGCTAATTTTGAGAAACTTTTCTTCACTAATTGCCTTCTCTACAAACAAATCATAGGCCAAACTTCTCGTTTCTTCAAATAATTATGCCTGCCCTTTTTTAAATTACTAATTTTTGAGCACATATTGCTCACAGGAAAAAATGCATTAAAACAAATCTGTGGCAGTACTTTAAAACAAATCTGAGGCATTTTTATAAGTAATTCAATAAGTAATGATCTGCTCGGAAAAACAATTTTAAAACTTTGAAGCCATTTTCGGGAAATTATTAAAATTATAGATGTTTTTTGCAGAATTACGTGCATAATTATCGTAATTTCCAAAATATTGTCCATTTTTAAAGATCTATCTTTGAAAAACAGATTTTGTTAAGAAAAAACTATCTTCAGTATTGTAATTAAAAGAGATTGCCGAACAATTTTAAACTAATTATTACAAGTTTTCGAAAATTAAGTGAGTTCAACGAAAATGAGACCTGCGCCATTTTAAGCGTTCTTTGCTCTATCCAAAAAATATTCAAATTTAAGGCATTTTTGAGAAAATTAAAAAGTTTCTTTATGCCTTCATCCTCAAACCATCCCTAAGGCTTCGAAAGTATGTCAAAGCTTCATTTCCTCAAAATCAAAACATACGTTTCAAATTATCTTCGTGTTCGTCCAAATCGATGGGAGAATATAAAATTTGGAGAAAATCCTCTGAGGCGTCTTAAGGCGTCGAAGACCTTGGCCACAGAAGTATGAATTTGGACCGATTAACAGACCTCCATTTTGTGGTTAAACTAGTTTTCGGTAACGTTGATTCCGACTTCAGATGGAAGTGTAAGAATACGATTTCCCCACTTTTTTCGATATCAGGGTTCTACAATATTATTTTATTTGTGGAAAAGTCGCCAGTTTTTGATTACAAGACTCTCTCTTTACTATGTAAGTAGGGGGTTTCCTGACCCCCTGATGTTACCGTACATTTGATTTGTCAATCCTGGTGTTTCTGAAAACCCCAATGCGGCTTCAGTGTAAGCATTGCTTCTACTTATCGAGCAGACAGTATATTGCGGTACAGAGCGGACCATTATTAAATTGCCCAGCAACGCTAAGAAAGTCAGGTATTTTATATACAAAGTAAAATAAAGGAATTAACAGGTAAAAGTAGGCCCGTTATTTACATTTAATAGAAACCTTCATGTCGGCCACGAAAACAAACATCCAGCAGAATGCAATTCAGTCTACCGTCAGAGGAAGCAAGCAACTCCGGCTCACAAACTGAATAAATTCTTCTCACGGAGAGACGTGCGCCCGCGCATATGAGCGCGAATCGGCCTTTGGACGGGCAGGGCGGTCAGAACAGCACGCGTGCGGTGGCGGACAGAGAAAGAATGAGCGCGAAGGCGGGCGTCGAACCGGGACTCTCTCCAGCGCTCCCATTGGCCTTCCGCGGGCTCCCACGTGACCTCGCTAATTCGGGACGCGCCCGCCTCGTGTTTGTGCGGAATGCTAGCGTGTAATTTACCTTACGTGCGTTTTAAAATTGGCAAAGCCCGTGCTGTGGCACGGTGTTATCAGCGCTTGCCGACTGTCTCAACCCTCCCCGACACGCCCCTCCTCAACCTCCGACTCTTTCCCGCCTTCTCCCCGCCTCCGCCCCCCGTCCCCTTCCTCGCTGTCTCCCCGCCACCCGCCGCACCGGAGAGGTGCGGTCGTTAAAAAACTCGCGCTCTGATTGGCCGCCGCAAACTGCATTACTTCGCTGGCTCCAGCCGGCTTTTTGGATTCATAGGATCCCATATGTACACAGATGTATAATACCATAATTAGTTAAATGCGCTACTCTAAATTTGAAAGCGTATAGCATTACCAGTGACGTCATTTAGGTAATTATTTCGTTCTAATACACCTAAAACGTTTTAAAGTGTAATTACAAAAAGTCATTAGAGTACGTGAAAAGCAACGTATAATGGTTTTATGGATGCAGCCTTTCAAAAAGCAAAAAAGAATTAAAATCTCCTGTAAAATGGAGGTAATGTTTTATAAAAAAAATATCATTTTGTTCTAAAAGGATTTTCTACCATCATATATGTTTCGTTAAAAGCTTCAAATAGGATAACAAATTTATACGCCGTGCCTATGTTTTCCGACTGCATTAAAGTTAATTAAGTCAATTAGTTCAAATAAGACTTGGGAACGTTGTTTTAAGCCGGGATGAACGCTTGATAGACGACCGTTTGATTCCGAAGCGAGCGCTCGCGAGCCTCGCCCGCGAACGTTTCGATATATCCTCGTCAGCGCATAATTGCCTAAGTGATTCGATTAGCGAGGGCTAATGGCAAAACGGGAGCTTTTTGTGCCAGCGGAAAAACGGGTGCGGGGTGGGAGCAGGGGGGCGGTGACGAGGGTGGAGACGACGTGGAGGCCGCGGTATGGGCGGTGGTAGGATTTGCGGTGCGAAGGCAGTGGGAACATCGACGGTCGTGGTACCAGATGGGGGTAGTGGCGGTGACTGTGGGGGTAACAATGGCGATGGCGGGGCAGGTAGGGGTGGTGGGCAGCCATATAGAAATGTTGCCGCTTTGTGAGCGCTGGCCACGAATATTGGGGAGGGGAGCGGTGGCGACGGTGGTTGGGGTGAAAGATTTTTATTACTTTTCAACTTAGTATCATCATTACCTTTGCAGCGTTGCTCGTGAAGTGGTGAGATTATGCTATGCTTATGTACGGGTTTACGCGTTGAGTCTTACGACAAGTGAACGCAATTGATGAGAATAAAACGTGTTTCTGTACATCAAAGAATCTTACCCGAGTTCCCAAGGGCTTGGAAAATTTTGTAGAATAGCGTTTTAAGAATCACTTTCAGGATTTATTGGCAGAAGTGTGAGGTAAGACTTCTTGCTGACTGCATAAACACAAAAATAGGGAGATATTTGCTCTAAGAAACGACGTCGAAGAGAATAGTCTAACACTGTTATTAAAGCATTCGTGATTTCCCGTGTTTTCTAACAGGTACATCTTCGTTCTCTTCGATGTAATGAACTCTTAGATAATGTTATTTTTAGTTTTTATTTTATTATTATTTAAATAACTTAATCCGATACTGAAGAACCAATGTGGAAATAATAATTCGCTTCAAATTTACAGAATATCCTTTTATTTAAATATTACACATCTCGTACCTCTAATTATTATTTCTCCTTTATGATATACAATAAGAGTAGCATAAGAGGGTTTAGTAAGTTAGTGAAAATAACTTCGAGTTAAAAGGTATCTTCCTCTAAATAATCCACTTGCAACAGCTCACCAACACCAAGTCAGAAAGAAACTTGTCATTATAATATTTACTCCGCTCAGCACGAACCGCAAATTAGAGATAAAGTAGAAAGTACAAAGGAGGCTCCGCGCCGTTGGAGGCCCGAGAGTCGTGAGGGGGCGAAGATCTCCTGCAGATCGGGGGGCGCGTCGGGCCCCTTTGCGAACAGGCGTGAGCTGGAGGTTCCGGGCGCTTTCGCGGGCGGGCGATAATTGTCCAACAGTAGAAAGCGTGGCTGGCAATGCCGTTGCAGCTGCAACCACGGTCTCGGCTCGCCTCCGCTCCCGCTCCCGCCCCTGCCCCATTCCCAGCCCCGCCCTCCACCCCTCCCCGCCCGCCCCGGCCATGCCCCGCCCCCGCCCCGTCCCTCCCTGTCCCCGCCCCGGCACCTGACCGCCGCCTCCTGCCCTGCCCTGCCCTGCCCTGCCTGCCCTTGCCCTCCCTTGCCTGCCCTGCCCTTGCCCTGCCCTGCCTGCCCTGCCCTGCTCCCTGCTCCTGTCCCTGCCCCCTGCTCCCCTGCTCCCTGCTCGCCTGCCTCCCTGCTCCCTGCCTCCCTGCTCCGCTGGCTCCTGCCCTGCTCCCTGCCCCTGCTCCCTGCCCTGCCCCTGCCCCTGCCCTGCACCCCCCCTGTCCCGGCCCCTGCCCCCTTCCGCCCCTCCCCGTTCCGCCCCGGCCCATCCCCGGCCCCCCGGCCCCGTCCCCCCTGTCCATCCCCGGCACCCTGCACAGCCTCCTGCCCTGCCCGGCGTCCCTGCCCCTGCCCTAGCCCCGCCCCGCCTCGCCACCGCCTTGCCCTCGCCCCGCACCGGCCACACTCCACATCCGGCCCCCGCTCCGCCGCCGCCCCGCCGCCGCTTCCTCCCCACGCCCCTTATCGCGCAACGCTCCCGTTCGCGACTGCGCGTTAGTGCGTTTCGCATCCCTTCTGACTTTTTCTCTACATCTACATTCACATTCATCCTCATCCCATCTCTACATCCACCTCCACTCACTGTCCATCTCCACTCTGTATTCTCCTCCACCTTCATATCTACATCCACCTCATCTTCCATTTCTATATCCACCTCCATCTCTATACTTATATTCATATCTATCTCCACGTTCACTTGCACATTCGCAAACACCTCTACCCCCATATCAACATTCAGTTCCACATTCGTCTCGTCATCCACCTCCACGCCCATCTGTCTCCGTCATGTCACTGCACCTGGCACAAGTCCCTTCTCCCCAGTCTTCTCTCCCCTGTGAGTACTATTCCTTTGCTTGCTCAGACCGTTATCTCCTTCGTCCTTGCAATCTCATCCGCCGCATTCTTTACTGCTTCCACCTGTCTTCGGGTCTCCAACCATGCTCCATGCCTTTTGCTCACGTCATGTGCTGCCAACGCAAAGTCGTGAACGAACTGCAGTCAGATTCCAGTCAGCAAGATTTTTCACTACTGTGTGAAAATGAAGTACTTTAAAATAGTATAGGTTTTACTACCTCCTAATAAAATGTTATTTTGACTGTTGGAATATTTTGAAGATATTTTAGCACAATTTCTTGTTTCCTTTATATTCCGCTTATATATGACATTGAAAAGTAGTCGCAGAATATAACTAACAATCATCAGAATACTCTGAATATCGAATAACGTGTTTCGAAGAAGTAAAGACAGCGTTATTAATGCATTATTTGCTTGGCACGAGAAAATAGTGTATCGTCAATCTTGCCCACACGCGTTATTTCTTTTAGTTCTGTATTCTCTGATATTGTTCTAAAAATAACAAAAATTAAATTTGTAACTCTAAAATACTAATAATCAACAAAAAATAACAAATAATTCTATGAAAACGAACTCTTCTCCAATGTTTCCGCTACATTCAATGGGATTTTTTCATACTAATATCTCATCCGTTGTAAATAAATCTGAGTGTTCAACATTGGATCTGCTTTAACAATATTTACTCCCACATCTCATAACGAGTGTTTCATTCACCCGTTGCTTTGTCTTTCATGATTGCTGGTCATTTCGCTTCATTTTTACGCCCCGAAACGAGATGCAAGATACAACGCGTTCAGATTAGCAACTAACCAAACTGCACAAAACGATGCACTGAACCTACGTACCACGAGACGCGCAAGATCATTTATATAGAATTTACGAACTGATTTCTGTCACGAAGCGTGGCAGTCACACGCACCATTCTCCGGAGCGGTTCCTCATAAACCGGGAGTTAACATCGTTCGGAGTTTATTAGAGCTATCGGCGTCGCCAAAAAAGGCCCGGCAAGCGCCGTCTGCCGGTTGTTTGCAAAACGGATTTGCTCCCCCGCACTGCGGTGCAGCTACGTTTTTCCACGCATATTCCGCGTCCATGTAATGGCGCCCAAATTATACGGACACAATGGGACCATAACACAAAATGTTTATCGGCCAGATGTGGCAATGAGGTTCCGTGGAATTTTAGGAATTCTGTTTATTTATTTCAGCAGTGCACGGTGTATGAATAAATATGTTCATTTCCGCAGAATACCGCCCGGAATTAGATATTTGGTCATACGCCACATTTCAAACTTTGATTCCGCATTTACAGACTATTCACAAAATTCGTGACATTGTTTGAAATACTGTATTATTTTTGTCGCTGGTAAACCGCTAATCCGTTGGAAACATCAAGAAAAAAGTTTGGAATTTTCGTTCCCAGTATTTTGTTCACAATTCAATTATGTCAATCGACAGATTGAGCGAGACTTCATCGAATTTCCAGTTTTTTTTTATAATAAGCTCATTGTGGAGGCGAATTTAACACAGTAGCAAGCGCGGTTTAAATTATATGGCCATCGTTATCAGTGATTCCGACAGTCATTGTACCGTAGAAATTTCAGTTTCTACACCACATATTAAATTTCTCATACCCAATGTGTAGTAATGTATTAGAACGCACGCATTAAGGGAACTAGTAATTTATGGTTACAGACAGAATTCATTGACAGATTTCTACCTCCAGAATAATTTTCATGGCAAAATGGGGCACGTTCTATTCTTTATTTAATTTTTTTTCTAAAAAACTGTTTCTAAAGTATGAATTATGCACATGTACACAGTTCTTCGCCTTATTCCAATTACTATCCTGCTATTTCTTGAGTATAGACAGGCAGCGATGTCGAGAACTCCCTGCTGGAACAACTGCGTGCACCTGCGGGAAGCGCCATCTTCGTTACTTCCTCCTCTCCCCTTCCCGCCCTCTCGATTGAAGCGCAAGGCACCGGGAGAGCGAGAGAAGACGCGAAGGCGGCGCAAGCGGCGCTGGAGGCACGCCGGCAGAATGGCACTTGTTGTGCTGTGGATCAGCAACTTGTCAATGTTTGCGCACATCAGCTGAGAATGTAATTAACTACGACGGTCCCCCTGCTTGTGCGCGCCGCGCCGCCTTCCCTCTCCCCTCTTCCTCCTCTCCACCCATCACCCCTCCTCCCCGACCCCCTTCCTTCTGTCCCGTCCCTCTTCATTGCGCTCCTTCCCCTCTACCCCTTCCCCCTCTTCATTTCGCTCCTTCTCATCCTCCCCTCCTTCCCCCCGCTCCCCCCTCCACAGCTTCCACCTCCGCCAGAGGAGTAACAGAAACAGCGGCGTCTGCGTCAAGTATCTGCGAAATATCTTCTCGCACTGGGCTTAATTGAATGTGTAATTAATATGCTACGCAAACTTTAAGTACATTCCGGCAAATATTAATTAAACGTCTGGGCAAATACCCCGCATAGATACTCGGATACACGGCAAACCATTTCCAGAACAAATATTTTCAACGTGTTTCTCGTGAAATGTGCTGCGATGCAACTCTTTCGCCTCCTTTCTTCGCTTAGCGAAGGAGCTCGCGCGCGTGCGGGAGGGGCGGGGACGGGGGTGAGGGAGTCGGGTGTGCGGGAGAGAGCTCTGTGCAAATATTTCCATTCGGCGCGAGGGGGCGACTCTCGATTTCTCCAGGAATTCTGGAAGTCTTCTCGATGAAGAGTGAGGGGACAGGTAGGAAAGCGACTGACAACGAACGCTGTGGAATGGAATGCGCTGGAAGGTGAACCACACAAAGGAACCTCTCGTCCTCCATATTCGGTTACGCCCCGTTGGGGATGTGAACTTTTCTTCTTTCTCCACGACGGTTAGAAGGGAAGTGTGCGGGTAAAGGGGTTTTCTTTCGATCTAATCTTGAATTAGATTATTCTTGTCCCTGTCTTGGGGGACAAGCATAATTAGAGTGGGATTGGGATAACGAGCACTAAATATCAATCCACAATGTGCCTGTGTACATTGTTACAGCAATTTCCAGTCACGTTGTTCATTTTTCCGTGGTTTCTCGAGCAGTATCAGACAAACGCCAAAGCAATGCTCTTACAAACGGGCCAAGGACTGCGAGCCGTCTACCGTTCCTCTCCCTTGTTCTATCTCCGCATTGTCACTCTAACTTCACACTCAAACACATGTTCACAGTAGACTGTGAATCGGCGACTGATTTCGATAGATCGATTGGCAGTCGCACAACAAGTATTAAAGTAATGAACAAATGACTACAGAAAACGATCATTCTATTAAGTTTAAATATTTTGTCGATATTTTGTGTTCCATCAAATTGGTTACAAAGGGCACACATGTATGGAGCTCACTTCCTTTCATCACAAAATTTGATTGAGGAAAAAGTTCAAAATGCGTCAATGAAAACCTTTCGTGTAGATGTTACGACCGAAAATTCAAGATTGTAATTTTGACGTGCTACACAAGGTACTGTAGTTAATGGAAGAGAAATAAAAATTCAATTTACGAAGCAACAGTAATTTGAATATCATTTTGTATAAATTAGTCTAGGTTGTGAGGGAAACTTTTCGTTTAAATAAGCTTCAGTTCTATCACTGCCATGAAATAATTATATACTTACATGGTGCCAGCATCGTTTCGAGAAATAATTGTGAATTCTCTGAGGCTAAACACACAAACTGCGTAAAAACGCAACTGCAAATTGGAAACTAAATCCTACATTTTTATCCATATTTCTGTATCCTGCTTATACAGTATATTCAAGAACATACATGTGAAATTCATTATAACGAATGTGTTTATTTCCTTTTCTTTTGCGACCGAAGTTTTCTCTAAACAAGATACTTCAAGGAAATGTCAAGAGAATGTAGATATATCATATTTTCAATAACAATTTGAAGTTGTGTAATATATAATAGTGAGCTGCATATGTGGGTGTGATTAAAGGAAGAGGAAGGAAATATTGCGCGCGCTCCTTGGCCCGTTCGTTAGAGTATAACTTCGGCATTCGCCTGGTACTGTTCGAAAACCACGTAACACTACCAATGTGAACAGCCGCTCTCTAGATTTCTCTAGACGGCGGCTGAATCCGATCTAACTATTTAGATCCAATCGAAAATCCGCTACCGTCGGGACTCGAACTGTTGGTCCTCCAGATCAATGCCACTGCAGTGACATCAGCAATACTGTCTATGAGCTAAACATAGCCACAACTCAGCACTTCAGTTCAAAACACGAGTTCAAGATATCTGCCCGTCATCATCATCATCATCATCACCACATCGTTGCAAAACGCACGTCGCCGGCGGGCGGCTAAATTAGATTACCCACGAGCGATTTCGCGCGACATAATAGGGCGGAGTCGCTAATCAGGCTGTGCAACCGTTAAAGGAACCGAGAGGCCCAAAAAAGGGGGAGTGGAAAATGAAACCCCGCACGGGCGGGGCATTCATGTCCGTTAACGGCGACATTATTAGTAAACGGAAGCGGAGCCGGGAAATAACGCGTTGTTGCCGCCTTGATTTACGAGCGTATTAATGAAAAGGATAATATATGAAGCAGTAAAGTCGTGCGTGTGTTCGGACGCCGGAGAAACGGGAACGGCAGCGGCGGGCGGCGAGCGGCGGGCGGCGGGCGGCGGGCGGCGTGCG
>BOPP01000079.1:823552-855673 GCA_017312745.1 Gryllus bimaculatus | reverse complement strand
CCCGCCACCGCCCCCTTTGCTCTTGTTAGCGGGCGCGCTCAGACGATCTCGAGCGGCCGCAGTGCTGGAGGCGTAGGGCTGGAAGGGGAGGAGGCTGGTGTTGTGGCAGTGTCGGTACGGCATGTTTAATGAATTAAGGGACCATGACGGTATTATGAACAAACAACGGGTCCCCTAACAGCATTGAAATATCTGATATAAATAGTCAAAAATAATATGAACATTAAGTGTAAATTTCAAATGAAACAAACTTTGAATATTTAAGTATGTTTTGATGAGGTTTTATAACATTTAATATTATATTTTATTCGAGACCACAAACAAGGGTGGAAGATAAGAACGTCCTTAGTGTGCACATTCATTTATCCACCCCTGGGTATTGTGTAGTAAATACAGGTGGGAAGTTGCGATAGAAATCAACAAAGAAATAGTGACGGCATTAACGTGAAAGGTATACAATCGAGCGCTCGGTTAGCAATTAAGTGACGAAGGAGTTGCGGTGGGTGGTCGGTGTGGTTGTAGGCAAGAGCAGCGTTTAACATTAGCAGGATGCCGGATGGGTGGAGTGTGGGCGAAATGATCGTCTTTTTGGATACTGCGAAAGTATCTTGGCAAAGATGAGCATGAGGGGTGTCAGAGGTGGTTGGTAAGTAATAAGCGTAGTCGGGAGATGACCGCTGGCAGCAGGAGTCTTATGGCAACCGTGAATGCTGGTGGGTGGAGACGGTGGCGGCTGCCAGACGAGAGGTAATGGGTGGCGAGCAGTGGGGAGTGGATGGCGGGCGTTGAGCAGTTGGTGTCAGGCAGTTGATTGAATTGAATTGAATTAATGCCTTATTTTACGTGGCGAGACTCAGGTCATGACGCCTGCTCTTCCATCTGATTCGCAAATTTTGCTACGCTCCTTTCACCAACTAGCAGAGAAAGGAGGTATTTCTTGGGCGAGAAACAGGCGATTTGAATTTAGCTCAGAGGCGTCATTTCGGCTTGAGGATCTTTTACCTGCAAGTAAATCTACTAACATGGGACAGCCGGCTTTACTTCCCCTCCGAAGGAAGGCGTACGAAGGATGTTTTCTCCATTAAAAATCCACGGCTTCGCTCTGGTTTCAACCCGACAACTTAGATACAACAGTCCGATACGCTAACCGTTCCACCATCGCCGCCATCAAACTCGCAAACACCGGCGTTGATGGCGGGCAGTAGGCAGTGGGTGGCGAGCAGTGGCTTCTGACGATGAGCAGAGGGGCTGGCGGGCAGTGGGCGGCGAGCGGCGGGCGGCGCTTCGCCCTGGGCGATGAGAGAGCTGCGAGCGCCGGAAGCGGAGCTTGTCGGAGGAATGGCATTCGATTGCGCGGACTGAAGGCGCGCGTTGCGTCCCGGCGCATCAAGTATTCAGGGCCTTGTTCCCGAGCGCCAGAAGAGCCTGCGATGCTACGCGCCGCTCTTCGCTGCTCTGCAGGTTAGTTCGCGATTTGCGCCCGTTTCTTGCGGGCACCTGCTAAAAGCGGCCGCTCGGAGCGCAAGCAGAAGCGCAGTGTTCAAAGGGCGGCAGCGTGCGGGTGGTTGCGGTAATACAGCGCTGAAGAGCGTTCCCACGGGTTCTTACGCAACACCTTCAGCCAAAGACGTGTTTTACAATTACTCTTACAAATAGCTATTCTTCTTAGTTGTTTGCACAGGGGTATTTTTCACATTTATTTCCTCACAATTCAGCCTCTGTACTACTAAAATCTCTAGTTAATTAATTTTTGCTTTTACAAATTAAATAACTAAAATAATAAGTAATAAAATGTTAATAGAATCAAATATATTCTGTGATTTTGATTTGCTAAACTTTACCAACAATGAAGTATGTATTTCAAATTCTTTTTTGATTGCTTAACGAACATCTCAAAGTACATCAAATCGCTCATATATGCATAGTTGAATGAACGTTTGCCCCGCATTTTACACATTATGTTGATAAATATGTATTCTACAACTTGTATGAATTCAATAAATGATGTCTGCAAATAAAGTGAAAAAAAACGAAAGCCACGTAACAAACTAAATAACCATCTGAAATAGCAATGCGCTACATAAAACGAATGCAGACATCATTCTGAAGCTTTGCTGCACGAGATCGTCATTTTCATCCATTAAGAAACCGACAGACTTGCTCTTCCATCTACTCTTTCTTTTTGCCCCCATTCTCCCCCTCCGTGTCATCTTGGCCACAGAAGTTCTTCACGATCAATCTCCACGTTTCTAGATTGCGAACTGTTTTAAGGAATCCTTCAGTGGGGCAACACCGATTTGGAAAGTAAAGACTGGGGGAGCTTTGTAGTACTCCAATGTTCTGTGGAATATTCCAGAGGCGGTGCGTTACATAATGGGTTGGATTTCTCTGGGAGCGTCGATTACTAAACGGTCGAAGGATTTCCATACAATTACTCCAGTCGATCCTTACGTACCCCGCGCGCACCAAAGTTCTGATGCAACTTCCCTTGCGACAACCTGCGAATGACGATATTGAGGAAGCAACAGCGATGACCAAGAAAGATGTGAATCGTGCTGGTAAAAACTGTTGATGGAGGGATTGCAGTCGTTCCTCCTTACCGGAAACTACGATGAAAATAATAGCAGAGAAGGTTACTCGACAGTTCTTTGTAACTCCACTTACCTGAACGAAAGGAGTGCCGAGTCGGTTTGAATGTACGGAAATTAATGTAATAAAATTATGCTTCGAAAAAAAAAAGATGTTAGAACTAAGAATATTTTCACGAAATTAACAAACTTTGAGGTATAATACTGGAAGTACAGTAATATTTGCATAAAAATATTTTTTCTTTAAACAATAATTCTTCTTAATAACATGTTTCGGATGATTGGGGTTCGGATAATTGTATTTCTACTATAAATGTAAATGAATTATGATCTAAGCAGCTTTTAAATTTGATTTATTATTTATTGTTTAATTATTTGGAAAAAAGTTTAGTAGTGAAATGAAATGAAAATTATGTCCCCAGGGTAATGTAATAATAATAATAATAATAATATTTATTTTCTGCTAGTGAGCTTTCGCTCGGTGGCAGAGTTTTATAGCACTTACACAGAGATATCAATGTTACATACATAGGAATGCATATAATGTGAAAAGTACAGCTAAGTAAAAACAAACAAGACCTAACATGCATAGTTATTTGGCATCACACGCAATTCTCTAGGCGTTTCCGGAAGCAACGCACACTGGAGGGAAAAGTCGCCAGTACTGCAGCAGGTAAATTGTTCCAGTCAGTTATTGTCCGGTTGGCAAAAGAGTATTTACCTACGTCGGTTTTTTGATTCCTATATTTGATTTTGTATGGATGATCTCCTCTTCCGAAATATTGAGGGTGCCCTATCCTAGTTCGAATGTCATTAAACGCTTTACATCCAGTGTATGCTTTGAGAAGGTTTACTAGTCTAGCGATCTTTCGACGTTTGCCTAAGGGTTCCCACATCTCAGTTTGATCAATGTTTTTTCCAACAAGTTTTATTGCTCTATTTTGAATACGGTCTAACAAATTTATCTGCCCAGCCCTATACGGGTCCCAACACGCGGAGCTATATTCCATCACCGGACGCACAAGGGAAGTATACGCTAAGCGCTTTGTGTTCGCGTTTCCTTTCCTCAATATCCGCATTACAAAATGGAGTGATTTCCAAGCTTTGCGCGCAACGTGATTGATGTGGTCGGACCAGTTCAAGTCGCTACGAATAATTACCCCCAGATACTTAAAGCTACTAACTTCAGGCACAAGTTGATCTGCAAGTGTGTATTTTAGTGAAATTTTGTTGTTTCCTACTGAAGGTGACCGCTTTGCATTTCTTAGGGTTAATTTTCATTTCATACGCAGTAAAGGTGGAAGAATACTGCTATTAAATATAAAAAACAATAGTACTGAAACATTAAGTGTATTGGTACCTGTAAGTTGAGATAAACGTAACTGTATTTGTATATTTTAGAACAATTTCCAGTTATTTAATTACTTAATGTCGATATATTCGTAAGTTTATTTACATATTTAAGGAAACTTAAAACGTTTTTAATCGAACACGCTGAATTTAAATACAGGTTTTCTTTTAGCCAAGTGGATTTTCATCAACTCAGAACTTTGAAGAAACCTCTCGATAACGGCAGCAAGAGATCAGCGACAATGACCGCAGCAAAGCTACGCAGTGTCTGCATGTCGCCGTCTGGCTAGTCTCGTCCGTTCACATCGATTGCAGAGCTGCCAGGGGGCGACGCCTGAGTTAAGATATTCCCAGGCAGCCCCGCTGCGAAGCGGCTGGCAGGCGGCGCGGATGGGCTGTTAGCTAGGTAATTTGCCCGATTTCTTCGGAACGAGTTTCAGCGACGCCGGCTGATCAAATATGGACGAGTTGATTCGGCGGCGGCGGTGAAACGACGAACCCTATCGGTACGGCGAGGAACCACTCAAAGCAAGGGCAGATGACGAAGAGTGCAGGGAAGCGGCTAGTTATGGGGACTTATCAAGTACAAGTTGGTAAAAATGGTATCTTACATGAGGAAAGTCAGATGGATGTGAAATAAGTACAGGGTGGAGTTAAATAATTATATAAATGTATTGTTGCTCTTGATGTGATAGAAAGTAAGAATTGGATCCCTTCAGGAAAATGAATGATATTAACTTATTATTCATTTTCACTAATATAATTCGTTCTGTACTTATGTTGGGACACATCTAAGTAGTTTTAAATATAACATGTCAAAACATTCGTAAAACGAAATAATTAAAACAATAATAATTAAGATTAAATATAACATGTAATTATATTATGTATTTTACTGTGTTCATGAAAGTTTTGGAAGACCAATGTAACAGTATATTCTTATGAATATCACACGGAAAAAAAGAACAGTTGCAGTATTCCAGATCCATGATACTCTAACAAGTTCCATAGTTACAGTATCATGGATCTGGTATACTGCAACTGTTCGTGTTTTTCCGTTCAGTAGCGACTGCGTTTATCTCAGAACCAGTCGCTATCTCTGCACTAACACTAAGAGGTCTCAAGGTTCGAGTCCCGACGGTGGCGTATTTTCGACACACTAGGACGCTATTCGTTAGGACGAACTAGACTATATTCGCTAGGACGAATTCTGCCGCTTCCAGATGAGAATTCTGGCGACCAGCGTTTCTGGTCGGTGTTTTTCCATTTAATATCTCCTATTAATACCAGGTGAATGACGAAACAGTACCTTAACAATAGGCCCACAGACCACGCGCGTTCTTTTCTTCGTCTTCATTGTCCTATCCTTTCCCCTTACGCACACCTGTGCAATTTACACTTACATGCACTACACTACCACACATGTCAGGGGCTTAGAGCTCGTCCCACATGTTGTAGTGCCCCGCTTGGGGGAAATTCGTAGTGAGGAAAAGACCCGTAAGCTGTCGTGTAGGTCGGCACCGGATGTCACAATCCACAGGAGAGAACCACTACCACCCTTGCAATAAAAGATTCACTGCACTAACCGGGCTAGTTACCATATCAGTTAGCGTGCCCAGAAACATCAATCTTTGTCAGTGATATTAAGGGAAGTTGTAGAAGGACCGACAGCGACGTGCGGCACGGCGCGGAGCGGGCAGAGAGCCGCGAGCGCAGACCCTCGGCGGTTGGCAGCGGCGGCGGAGCGGCGGCGCCCAGAGCACCGCCGAGCGGAGGCCAAGTTCCAACTGTCAATTATGCACGCGGTTCGGTCGCCTTCGCAGGCGCGGCGACGGGCTCTGCAGTCGGAAGTCGCGCCAGCCACCGCACCCCTCCCGCACCACTCCCCCGCAGCAACAGCCAGCTCTCACCCCTCCGCCACCGTCGGCGCCATCCCCGTCACCGAGGCCATCGTCACTGCCCTGTCGCCATCGCCCCGTCGCCACCGCCCTGTAGCCACCGCCCTGTCACTACCGCTCTATCGCCTCCGCCCTGTCACCACCACCCTGTCGCCACCACTCTACCATCACCGCCCTGCCGCCACCGCCCTGTCGCCACTGCCTGTCGCCACTGTCTGTCGCCACTGCCTGTCGCCACTGCCTGTCGCCACTGCCTGTCGCCACTGCCTGTCGCCACTGCCTGTCGCCACTGCCCTGTTGCCACCGCCCTGACGTCACCGCTCTACCCGCCACCGCTTTACCGCCGCAGCCCTTTCACCACCGCCCTGCCACCACACCCCTTTTGCCACCGCCCTGCCGCCACTGTTCTGCCGCTACTGCTCTGCCGTGCTGCTGCCACTGCCATTTACTTTTACCCTTCGTGTCTACGCTACCGTCCACCGCCACCTCTGGTGCTGTGGTCGGAAGTTTCCACCCGAATCCAATCCACCGTCCTTATCCACTGTCTCCATTGCCATTGCAGGACGCTTCTGTCGCTCTTGTCTCAGCCTACCCGACGCTAATTTATGTTGCTCCACCCCCCACGAGAACATCTTAAGCACCACAATTCTCTACATCATCGGTGCCGTCGCGTTTACTATCCAACCTCCTGAGCACCGTCTTGAGTATTTTCACCCGCTGAGGTCATCCTCATCGGTACAGCCGCTAACTCTGACTCTTCCGGTCTCCATTACTCTGCCCTTCAGCACTCCCACCTTCCACCCACCGCCCCCTCAGACAGCTTCACCCACCGCTGGCGCCTGGTGAGATATTAAGCAGCGGTAAGGGCGCCAGGGGCGGCGGCGGAGTTGGCAACTCCAAGGGTAGCCCTCCGCGCTTGCCGTCGCGGTCTCTGCCGGCGCCGTCGTCGTCGTGAATAATGCGCCGTGTCGGTGACGCCGGGTGGTCACCGCGGCGCTCGCACTCCGCTCCCCGACCCCCCCTCGCCCAACTCGCGCCACTGCTCCCCGCGACGGCCGAACTTATAGTGCGCTCCGCGCTGTTTCATCGTTTACCGAACGCTGTAGACTGTACGCACCTAACTGACTTTGAAACGTCAATGTTGGACTTTAGGTAAATGCATTTACTTGCTTTGGCAACTTGATGAAATTATGAAAATCAATTTAGATATGAATTAGATCAAGAAAATTGTTTTGTGAAACGTTTGGGCCGTGAAGTACAGCTGTTGCTCCGAACAAAACTGCTGTCGATTTGACCGCCTGTAAATTTTAAATTTTTTGTTGATGGGCGAGTAGTGATCCGCACTCTGAGCTTTGCCTGACCTCGAACTAAAATGGATATTAGTTTAAGCAGTTTAAATCATTATCGTTAACTATTATTCCGCTTGTCTATGGCTGCTAATAGTCTTACATTTGCAGTTGTGGACCCACGGTCTCATTATGTAATATTCGTATTTCCTTGCAGCAACGACTCTGTTCTTTGTCAGAATGTGTTATTTACAGTATGGAAATTCTTCTTGTGCTCCGATTTCTTTCATTTTCTCGTGATTCTTTGTTAACTCCATATCTCCGCTCATCCCACCTTACCAATTGCTCCATGATGCTCTCTGTACCTTCTTTTCTTTGGTTCATCATCAAACTACTTTTCTTCTTCCGTATTCCACCCCATTCTCACCCGCGTCCCACCGGCGCCTTCCTACATTTAAACAGCTACACAAGTACCTCCAAGGCGATGTTGAATTGAAACAGTAGGACTGTAATAATTGTCAAATCCATTGAAATGGCTCTTCTTTATTCACTACTACTTCTACTACGCACGCTCTTCGTTCTCCAGCACCGACTCTTCCCCACCCTTTTCGGGTGCCCTACCCGCCTTCGCCGTCCCCGCCACCTCGTTTCTCCCTCCGCTTCCACTCTCCCCCCACCCCAACCTCCTCAACCGCCTCGTTGTTCGCTCTTGCGCAACTCTCTATAGCAGTAACACACTTAAAGGGATTTTAATTTAGAAAATTTAATTGACTCCATTGTGCGAGTATTAAGATATATATTCCAATGTACAGTGATATGCAATTTAATTAATAATTACGTTTCATCATCACGCGGCAGCTGTAATTGATCTGTTCGCCATTGTGAATTTTCGCGAGCGGCGTGCGCTCCCGTAATTAATTTGGCTGCCATTTTCAATCCGGTGGCGGTGGTGGCGGCAGGGGCGGCGGCGGCGGAAGAACGGGCGATGGGTGCATTCTGCAGCACAATGGCTCAACGAGATGCTCCGAAGAACATTCTTGGCCCGCGTGGTAAACAGTCGTCAATAAAGAAAGTCATCAGAAGATAATTAATAATGATTACGTCGACCTATTAATAGATTTAATTTAGAAATCCATTAGTCATGAAAATTTGTCTGTTTTGTGTCTTCATAGATGACCGAAAGTAAGTAAATAGAATTCAGAGTGTTAACAATACAAGCACCAAAAAAAATACTGTAAATGACTTCGTGAAATCATTCTATGCCAAGTCTATCTGAAGTCAAACATGTTCAAAGGTATATGAAGTAAGACGATCAAAAATAGCATGCAGTGATATAAGATGAAGAATGAAATATGCAGCAGATATTTTCCGCTCTAGGTATCTCCCCATCGGGTCACCGCCACAGGCGAGACAACTTCTATGCTCCCGACAGGACTCCCGGTCATGTGCCGTAGTGTAGTGAATGTAAGTGTGTGTGTATATATATATATATATATATATATTATAAAGAAGATTAGTACAAGCGAAAAGGAAGGAAAGATCCTCGCAGCCATTCTTAATGCACTACTCCCGTATTCCTTTTTTACCCGTATTGACTAGAGAAACCACGAAAACAAGGAATCAGAACAGCAGGTGACTATAATTCTCCTCCAGATAGCGGGTGAATTTGACCGAGCTATGAAGCTACTACCGAAGGCCCACCTCTCTCGACACACGAATACCAGAAGCTGTCGGAACCGAGTGTCAGCGGCAATGATGGCTTTAGCCATACCTTAGCCGGTACCTTATAGGAGTAAAGAAAGAGTGTCTCTCTCCCTTCTTCATCATGCCCTAGTCAACATCACACCGGAGATTCAAGATGCGGCAGCCCAGAAAATCCAAAGGAATAGTAAGCAGGCTGTGCGTCGTCTGGCGGGCACCAAGGCTCTGTGGGCCGCGCGGGGCGGGCGGGGTGGCGAGCGTCCGCGATGGGTGAGAGGCCGCCCCGCCAAAGCTGCCCGGCGGCGACCGGAGCAGTTCCTATCTGTTTCCATGCAGACAGCCTGATACACAGGCGGCATCTTCTAATCGACTGATAACATTAAGCCTTTGAGAGGATTGCGAGACAATCGCGGAGCTCGCGTGAGAGAGGCGCGGCGGCCGCCACCGAAGCCTTGCGAAATGTAGAGTCGTGGCCGTTCGCACGACCCCACCCCACCCCCACCCCCACCCGCCACCCGCCGTCCGCTCTTCTCCTCGCAGCGACTCACAACAGCTTTTCATTCACTTTGCAGTTCTCAATCACTAGTATTTTTTCGGTGAGAAATGCGGAATCATTAGTATGTTTAGTAAGAAATGCGAATGATGCATACGAAAGAAATATATACATTAATTACTCGAGTTCTATAGAAGAATTTCATCTTTTTTTTCTTGTTTTTGTTTGTTTTTTCTTGGTCATATTACACTTAAGCCGGCTACACTCGAAACTGAACCTTGAACCATAGATACTAAGCTACTTGCGAACCACTTAGAAGAACCAAAGTCCCTCGGAGACAACACACGGATCATAGATTCCCAACGGGGCGTTACTGCCCCCCCAGTGGGCGTTGAAGCCTTCCATGGGGGCGGTAACGGATTAATCCCAAGTTTATCGTACATTTTGTTGTCATTTTATTGTATGTTATCATTTTGTTGTTTGTTATCGTCAATTTATTGTGATTTTAACAGATAAATAAACATAAAATAGGGACAGATGAAAATGTTTTGAAATGTATGAAAATGTTTTTTGATATTTCATATGAAAGTAACTTTTAGGAACTACGGGCGTTGGAACTTTATTTTCTTCTACAAAGGGCTGTGGTCCAGAAAAGGACGGGAACCTGTGACATTAACAAAAGACAAGCGACAAATATTATTGCCCGTGGGATAACTGTCATGTCAGCGGGCGGGATTTGCAACACGCGACGCGTTGGACCGACCCAAGGAGCGGAGTAGGCGGGCGCTCAGTCATCTGGGCGTTCATGTTACCCACCTCAGCCATCCGAGTCGGCTATTTCCATAAATGAATTAATTCAATTATCGATTCAGATGTAATAAGTGTTATTCAGTATTATTACGCCATGAATACGTTGTTTAATCAACGATATGAATATTGTCATTGATTATATGTTTATTGTTATTGATTTTCTTTCATTCCCTATTAATTTTTTGGTAATTCTCTTGATATACATTCATCGATTCCAACAAATTCTATCAAAGCACACTCCGTGGTTGATTGGTTCACCTCACAGTCAATGAATTGGTGAGAATGAGATCAGAATCTTTATAATTTTATAATCGCTTTATATCCTTATGGGCACCTTTGTTAACATTTTGCAACCACAGTAATCACATTATTCTGTACATTCAGCCCGGCCGGACTGTTATTTAGCCGGACAGCAACAACCGGGCGCAGGCAACAGCCCTTCCCACCCATCTTCCCAATCCCACTGCTGCGTAATCCCCCCGCAGTGTGGTCTGGCGTCGGCAGCGCTGCATCGCGACACATCCGTCGCGGCCGCTAACGGGACGCCACTGCGGCGAGGGCGGGGCGGGGCGGAGCGGGGCGGGGCGGGTGCGGGGCGGGGCGGGCCGAGAGGGGCGGCAGGAGGGCGACGGGGGCGCGCGCGGCGGCCAGGCACGCAGTTAATTAAAACGCATTCTCGCTTTGAAGTGTCGCGATGCGCCGCCGCCGCCGCCGCCGCCAATACGGACGGGCGGGCGCTGGCGAGTGCGGTGCAGTTGGACGCCCTAGACGCCCTTCGCCGCCCGCTCCCGCGTGTTAAGTTACCCTCTGAAGCACGGGACCCCGGGCGAAGTCTACGTGGGGGAAGGGAATCCAATGAATGTTCGGTCTAGACATTTTTCCTCCATGCCTCCAGACATATGTTTCGTGGAAAAGTATATCACTTTAGTCCTATTTGCATTACATCCAGTATATTATATTGTCTGTGTCAGTGGATGATTTTTAAAAGCTGACTTTTGAAATTTAAAAATTTCTACTATCATTTTGTGACATTAACAACATCAAGAATAATTGCAAATATTCTACAATTTAGCCAGTTCCTATGTGAGGCCTTTGAAGTATGTTGTGTGATATATTATTATTATCAATCCAAGAGAAACAAATTATCTCAAATAATCTAATTCCAACTTCTTTTAGAATACATAATTCTCAGGAGATGAATATTATTATTTCAAATAAGTACATTACTACTAGCCAACAAGTGTACTACTTAGATGAAGACACATACTATAGTCATAATACCTTAAACCTGATTAATTAATTAGAAGTTTTACTACTAACGGCATTATTATACAATGTGAAATTTCGGTTGTCTGTAAATATACGACTATACTACTATATGCGTGCATATAATTTGTCTCTTTTCCGTTCGAAAAAAAAAACCCCTTGTGAAAGTATTGTACGTTCCAACCAATCTCCATCGAGGGCCGTTCGGTGGATTCTGCGCTTCAGAAATAACCGCAACACGCCGCCCGCCCACGCGCCAGCTCCCCACGGGCAACAGTCGCCAGCTGCGCGTTCGGTATGTCCCCTCCCGCGGCGCGCCGGCAATGTTTCGGAGGGCGCCGCGAAAATTAGCTCACGTTTTTTCCTTGAATTTAAACGCTGTCCGCGCAGGACGCCCGGAGGGAGGGGACGGGGTGGCGGCGGTGGCGGCGACGGCGAGCCTTGCCCGACGCGAACGCCACCGCCACTTGCCGTTGTTTACGCGACAGTGCACCCCTGTGTATCTTCCATTGCGCCTCCATTGGTTTGGCCCTGCCTTGGCTGTATCCATCGCCGCTGCCGGCGCTGTCACCTCCCTCGGTACTATCGCCTCCCCTCCATTGACCACCTCCATTGCGTTGACTATCTCCATTCCCGCGATCACCTGCCTCCCTCATCCACACCCTCGATCACTTGCATTTTATCGATCATCTTCATTGTCTCTACTTTCATCCCCTGCATTCTTTCGATTACGACCATCTCCATTTATATCAAAGCTACTACAATCGCTGTTGCCTACATCCACTTCACCTTATCCATTGCATCACCTTCAACATTACTGGATCTTGAATATCATGAATCGATTATGTTGCTTCCGGTGATATGTCTGTTGCTGTCTTTGCTAATCGATGCCTTTAGAGGCAAAATACAATCACCATCTCCTCTTAACATTTAATCACTATTGAAAGATTTGAATTTGTTGTTACTCAACATATTACCTCTATGTAATGCATTATTACTATTTTTTAGTACATTTTTCTCTTTTCTTTAACTTTGCTTAAATAATTATCTAGGTGAAAAGTGAAGTTTATAAGTGACGCTCAGACAACTGAAAATTTTGTTTCACATTAATTAGTGCAACTGTTGTTGATTTGCAATTTTTAAATACTTATGAGGGCACATTATGGGAACATAAACGCAATTGTGCAAACAAGGAACAGGAATCTCATCTCCTCATAAACAATTGGTTCGAACGAATCAGTTGAATCACCAGGATAGCTGAAGATTTACAAACGGCAACTCGGAACCGCAAGTATTTACGTGGTCGTCTGGTTAGAGGCGTTAATATCGCGGCGTGAAATCGCATCGCGATGGCGAAACGCTGTAAGGAGAGCCGGCCTGTGACGCCACAAGGGGGCGCTGTGCGCGTGGACCGCTTCGCGCCCGCAGCAGATGCGGCCGCAACCCGACCTCCCGGCCGCGCACAGGCCCGCCTTGTGTCCCAGCCCCCGGCCTCCCAACATCCGATGGCTCTCCCAACAGGTGCAGGCAATGATGGGCGGGGCGGGGAAGGGGAGGGGAATATGTGTGGGGGTTGTTGAGCGGCGGAGGGTGACTGATGTAAGACGGGAGAGCCGGTGGATGAGCGAGCACGATGAGAGACTGAGGTGGACGTGACAGTGAGAGGATGAGAGAGCGGTGACAGAGGTATGAGAAGGCAAAGAGGGCATCAGGACGAATGGAACTGTCCAAGGAGAGGCCAGTACAGGCAGAAGGCTTAAATCAGAGAGAGAGAAACAGGCATTGCGCGACACAGCTGGCAAGCATCCTGGGTGATGAAAGGATTGAAAAGACATTGAAGCAGAATGTTTTACAACTGAAAAATAAGAATAAGATGGCAAATTACAGGGAATAAAATAAAAAAGTTGATTTAAACTGCGGGAAAATATTGCATACAAAACAGTTATTTCATTCAGGGATTTAAAACCCCCCTTACAAAAAAAAAAAAAAAAAAAAAAAAAAAAAAAAAAAAAAAAAAAAAAAAAAAAAAAAAAAAAAAAAAAAAAAAAAACCCCATTTCCCTTAACTCTGACCTCTGACGATAACAAACACATCAACAACTCAATTCAAGCATTTCGACTTGGACACAAGAAAGCCCTCCTTTACTCAAAAATCTAATAGACTATAACAGACATATTCACGACGCGATTTGGCGTCGGCATATCGACCGGATATCACGACGCATAATTAATTTCAATTTACCGTTATATATACAATAGTTATGTTCACTCGATAAAAAATCGTAATTCATGACTCATCGGAGCTGCAGAAAAGTCATCCCAGTGCTATCTTCCATGGTTCCGCGAGCAGTAACGTTTAACGCACACGCGCCACCGTAAGAACGATCTTCCATGCTTGTTCATGTAGCGGAGGAGTCAGTGCAGGGGCAGGCCACGGGTCGGGCATCTCTCGTGTTGGGGGCGGCACCTCGTTACCCGCAGGCGCGCGGCGCGCGGCGGCGGCGAAGAGACGAGCACCTTGTTTACCAAGCTTGCCACCTACCGCACGTTTCTGTGCAACACATCTTCAAACTCCGGCGAAACTGCATCCCACATACCGGTCGTAGATTGTAGAGGACAAGTTCGGACTGTTTTGACATGTAATGCGCCATACATTCAAATAATGCACTGGCTCAAATTCCAAGAAAGCAATGTCTTTAACAAAGACGCTGACGTGCTTTTCTGTTATGTGTCTGTAATGGAACCATAAATATTCGCTAACTTAGTCTCGGCATGAAAATAGTTCATCAATTTGCTAGGTAGCTCACCATAAAATGTTTTTGTCTGCCCTGAAAATTATAATTTTCTCTGTAGAGTATTAAAAATCATTTAACATTCGCTAAGTTTTTCCTATCTTTCCATTACTTTTGACCATCTTCCTCGTTACCTTTATATGATCGCGGCTATTGTAGTTGTTGCCAATTCTGACAGGGCTGCTCCACTGTCCCCATAGAGAGACCCACGAGAGCGTGGCTGTCTTGCCCGATGAAGACGCCCACCGGGGCGTGGCGACGTGGGGCGGCACCATCGCATCATCGTGCCCGTTGTTAGTCTTCTTGGCCGGTGCAGCCGCTGCCGACGCCCGTTCGTCGACGTCGTCGCCGCTGACGATGTAGTTCCGCCACGAAGCCGGCGCGAGGGCGTTGCACGGCAGGGCGCGTTGAGGGCGAGCGGCTAGCGGCGGCGTACGTACGGGCAGATGCAGAACGGAGTGAGGCTGGGGAGGATCCGTGGACGCCGACGCCTGAACGTGGGTGAGTGTCGATGAGGCTGAAATTGTAGAGGACTGAAGGGAGAAACGAAGAGAATAGAGTGAGCCGATTTAGGAAGGAGACGGGGAGAAGTAGGACCGGCAGAGAAGGAGAGAGAGTCGGGACGTGTGAGACGGAGCAAGGCGGGACGCAAGAGTGAAGACGTTGACTCAGGGCAGCGCCCGATCTAGAGCGGTGGGATATGGAACAGGGTGAGGTGGAATTTTTTGGGAGGGAGGGATCGGTAAGGGTCGGGCAGGGAATCAGAATGGGGTTGGATGGGGGTCAGCGTTGAGCAGAAAGTTGGAAGCAGGGTGGGGGTTTGGGGAGAGGGAAGGGATCGGGCATTGAAATCGGAATGCGGCGGGCAGGCGGGACGCCATCGGAGAGCGAAGGTGAGAGGTGTGATGGGTGGTAAGGAATCGAGGAGGGCGGGGTGGGCGCGGTCGCGTTGGAGCGGAACAGGTGAGGCGGGTATGGGGGAGGGCGAAGGGATCGGGGCGTGGGCGGAGGGGTCGGGGGTGGGGACGCGTCGGCGCGGCGCGCGCCATCCCGCCGATTTATTGTCGTCGCTCAAGCGCGGGACTGAGCCGCAGCGCGCGCTCTCCAGCTGCCATTTCACAGTGTCATATAGTCATGTGCGGCGCCGCAATAACAGCATTACGCGCGGTATTTATTATGCGCGCGCGGCAGCGGGCGAGCTAGGCGGCGCGGAGGTCGGGTGCGGCGCGGGCGGGACGAGACCTGGGCGGCGCCGGGCGCGCCTACGATACGCCTGCATTAGGCGCGGGGATACGCCCCTCACTCTCGCGCCGTCCTCGCCGCGGCCTCGTACTTCTCCGGCTCTGCGCTGACGGTCAATTGTCCGTGAAGGAGTGTGGGAGCTATCCTCACGTGTGAAGCGATGGCTTTCATTGTTACATTCAGAACTTCAATTGCTGATATTTTCATGACTAAATAATAACACTAAATCAATACGACATATTTCTCAATCAAATTTAATTATAATTTAGCTTTTACGTATCATTCCTTTCCAAAATTTTTATTAAGGATAAATGTACATGGATCCATTATCAGTTTATTATTATTTCCCTTTTTTCAATCCAACTTCTTCATTTATAAGTCAATTCCTTTCATCTTATTTATTCTTCCTCTCCTTGTTTCTTCTTGAATTTCATCAGCTCCTCCTCTAACCGAAGAGCTTTCCTCACACACTCCGAAAGCCTCGCACGGCCTCCAGAGGTGAACAGCCTCGTATATCATCTTCTGAACGCGGGACTTCTCCCCGTAAGTGTAGGCCTGTTAGTAATTTATCGATCGTAAAGTAACGTAGGTACGTAACATGGTTAATGGAGAATAAACGCAAAGAGGTTACGGCAATTAGCCAGCCGGAACAAAGGTGGCATAACCAAAGAAGTGACAATAGAGAACATAAAGGATACACGAAAAACGCTGCAGATCACGCTAGTTCTCTGAAAAGTGAACTTCACTCGTGTATCAGTGACTGCAGCAATAAATCTGACTCAGCATCTTTGTTACGAGGGTTGCTTCTTTAATCGTCAACTAAGACCGGTAATATTACAACGGAGGTTATCCTTAAGCAGTAAATTACTCATAACGACGCTGTTCGTGCGAGTCGTGCCGCTACTCTAAATCTATAAGCACTCGAGCGCGTCTGCGTCGGGTAGCAGGAGAAGCCCGTACCACTGCCGCTGCTTCCGTCACCACTTCTACCGTCACCGTCTGCACTACAGCGCTCGTCACCACTGTCCGTCGCCACTGCCCGCCGCCTTCATTTCCACCGCCACTGCTATAGCCATTTCCTCCGCCACTCCCGCTACAGCCACCTCCACCGTCATTGGCAGCGCAATAGTCTTTGTGACCGCCGCCTCCGATAACATTTTTCCCGCCTACACCACCAGCTTCACCGTTACCGCCAGCGTTACTACCTTCGTCGTCGCCGCCGCCTACATCGCTGCTTCCCCCGCCTCACCTCCGCCGTCACCACTAGTAGAATCGTCTTGGTCACCGCCACCTCCGCTACCACCACCGTCACCACCGGCTCCGTCTTCACCTCTGTCACCGCCAGCAGTACAGCCTTCGTCAGCGCCGCCTCCGCCGCACCCTCTGCTTCCCCGTCATCGGTTTTGCCTCAGCCTCCGCCTACACCGCCGTCACTACACTCCTTTACACTCCTCCACGTTCTCGTAGCGATTCCCCCTCCCTCTCCACCCACTCACCCAGCTACCCGTCCCCGCTCCGCCGGTGCTGCTCTTCGGTCGAAACAACCGTTGCCAGGCATCCCCTTTGACACGCGAGACATCCGACCGCTCCAGTTAATTAATTAGCTCGCCAGGAGGCGTGCGCGTCGCGGAGTTCCCGGCGGCGCGCGGGTCTCGGCGCCTCCGCCTCCGCCAACGGCCTCCGCCTCCGCTTCCGCCGCCGCCGCCGCGTGCGCGCGAGTCGCTCTCCGGAGAAGAATCCCCGGCTGCGGTGCGTCACGTGACGCTCCTCGGCGACGCGCGCGCTCGTTTGCGCGCTCTGGCCACGCTGGCGCGCGTCGCCGTCGACGGTCGAGCGACCGCCCTCTATCAACTAGTTTCAGGAAGGCCAGGGGTAGCTTTGCGTTTCTAGGTACGCAGGTATGCGCTAGGTTCGGGCAAGGGGCGTTTGCGTTCGACGCAATTGCTAAGGTGACTTAACCGCTGGGTTAAACACGGTTGGAGTAGGCTTGTGGCATTGGGTAAAATACAGCTCTCATTTTTACTGTTGGGGATTTTAAATCAACTGGTTTGGTGGGAATCAATTATAATATTTCAAGTATGCTGAGTCACTATGACGTAGTTTTAGAGGCATTTCTAGATAAAAATTCCTTGTTGGTTTGTTTGTATATTTTAAGGTCTGTCTTGACAATATGAGTTTCCAGAGTTCTAAATGGTAATACGTAATATTATCAATTGACAGTAATGTAGCCACATTTAGTCACTCATTGGTATCTAAAATTTTATCTTCTGTAAGAAGACTATGTAGTGCTTCATATAATTGTTCAATTACGAAGTAATCACCTTGTTTCGTATGCGAAGATTTACAGGATAATATCTAATCCGAATTCGCTGACCGTCTGAAATTCAGTAGCTTCTCTGCAATAAAAAAGATCAAGACAATTACCTAATTAAGACAATTCTCTCCACAGCATTAATGTTTTGTCACTTTTCCGTGCTTTCTTTGCCAAAGAGACCCAGAGAGCGCCAGGGTACTGTCCCTAAGCAGGTACCTCGGCGTCTTCCGTCGCCCCACGCCGGCCACCAGCTCACAACTTTTGCTTGGCCGCCTCCCGAGCCTCCGGGCTGCTTTATGGGGCCGCTCGTAAACCAGCGAGAGCCCCGGTTCGTCTGGCGCGTCACCCTCCCATCTGCGGCACAGCCACTATCGCTGGCGCACCGACTCGACGCGGTGGCTGCCCCGCCGCGCCGTCCACCCAATTCGCCGCCTCACTGCTCCGACGCCCTGCCCTAGACACTCTTCCGCTTGCAACTCTTCACCTGGCCGTTTTGCGCATTTGAATTGTCTGTTTGACATGGGTTGGTCATGTGGAACCTGGGTTGCGCAGTTGTGACGTGGGTTGCCCACTTGACTCGGATTGGTTACTTGGCTATGATTGCGCCCTTGAGGTAGGTAGCCCACTTGGCATGGGTTGCGCGCTTGACTTGGAAGCCGACATGACGTGTAAATGTGCTACCTTGTTCAGTACTTCATATTCCATTTCACAACAACAAACATTCTTATGAAACAGTAAGGAAACAATGGTATGTGTGGCGCCATTTGAATTATCATACCAAGCTTTTTTTGCATTTCATCACTCATGCCGCAATTATGTATGTCATTCTTGTCTACGTTTTATCTCATCGCATGAGCTACGACAGTTACGTTACACTATTTTACCCTCTAAATTACGTGTTACTTTTAACGCTAAGAGTTCTAAAACATGTATTTATGCCTGTTCGGCATTGTGATATTTCAGTAGCGATAGCATTAATAATACACACATTAACTTATCCATACCCACGCTAGTCGACCAGTTCGCTTCCGTGCAGATATTTGAAAGCCCAGCCCCCTCCTTCGCTCGCATACCAGATACTCTCGTATCCACCTCCGGCGCAGCTCCCAACCCTCGCTCCCTTCCCGAACTCTGGCCTCGTCGACACCTCCGCCGATCCTCGCCACCCTCGCGCCAACTTCTGCCGCCAGATCGCACGCGCGTGGGCGGGCAGGCAGGCAGGCTCTGTTCTCCGCGCGGCGCGGCGCGGCGCTCCGAACAATGTATACATTACGGCGCCCCCGCTGGCCCCGGCTGAGAGAGCAATACTCCGCTTCATAACTCCCGAAGCGGCGCGGCGGCGCTGCTACTGCCGCCGCGCCGCCTGCGTTGCCGCATTCCGCCCCAAGTTACGCGGCTACCGCCGCCGCCACCCCCGCCGCCGCTGCACCTTCCAATTTCTCCGCGGCCCTGATTCACCTTCGCCCTCCCCCTCTTCACCTGTCCGCGCCGCCGCCGCCGCTTCACGGTGCAGCGGACTCGCCGTGGAGCGGGGGCGGTCACTGCGTTCTCGACCGCGGCGGTAAATTGTCTCTGAGAATTCGCCGGGCACTTGCCGCCCCGTCCCCCGCCCCGTTCCTCGCTTTTTGTCCTACCTGACTTCTCTCCAGCTCCTGCTGCCCCTTCCTCACCTTCGCCATGGACGCCGGGACGCTCTCCTCCTGTCTTACAAACGTAATAAAACATGTTTATAGACGATCCACTTCGAAATGACTTTCTTGACTTATATTGAGTCACTAAATATTACAGGTTTATATGAGATTTTTTAAGCTTGCATATGCAAGGTATTTCATTTCGTATATTAATAGCCAGAATACGTAATTTTCCTTAAGTAATAAAATTTTTCTGCTCGCCATTCGGAAAGAATCTAACTCGAAGTGAAGGGGCGTGAATGCGGGTGTTGGGGAAGTCAGGGTTGGTCGCGGGGAGCAGGGGGGGACGGAGGGAGCAACGGGAACGCCGCAGTCTGCCTCCGGCGTTCATGCATCACCATCAGGTTAATATGAACCCGTAAAACGTGTCGCCGCTCCCAACTCGCTTTGCTACTTCTCATTTTGAGGGGCGTAATTTTGAATTCTGCTGGTTTCATTCAATTTTTACGGGGTGTAAATAATGCTGGGGTTGTCTAGCTTTCCCGAATGAGGCGCGTCTTTGCAGATGGATTTTCGGACGAAAGTGCTGCTTATTGACGTAATTTGAAAAGGTTCTTCGCGAATTGTTTTGTTCTCTATTTAAAATGACATTTTTCCCACAGGCTACTTAACTATTGCAATTATAAACACGACTTAATAATAACAATAATAATAATAATAATAGTAATAATAGTAATATCTTTAATGGTGGCAATGCTGAAGCCATTAAACCCACTCGTCCATCTATTTTAATAACTTTGTTAAATAACAATAGAGGCGTTCGAGCATAATTAACATAAAATAACATTTCGTGACTTAAGAAACCGCAATGAAATACGTACCTGAAATGAGCTTCACATGGCGTATGTGTCAATTTTCATGTTTTTTGCTTCAGGAAACTATTTACAATATAAAGAAGAATATTTCTCGTTAATAAGAAATATCACAGAACTTTAAATGTCCTAATTTAGAAAATCTCGGTAGTCAATACTAACATCTGTATGCCTCAATTGTGAATACATCAATTATTTGATTTCAGGTGTCAAATAAGTATTTTCATCATGTTTAAGCAATAAATCTTCAGTGGTTTTGCTAGCTTCAATCATACTGTTTTGTCTATCCTAGATCTGCAGACACCTCGGTATTGCGATGGCCGAGAAAACTTCATGCTACATTAAATTAATATAGTGATGAAACTAGGTCAGATATTTCAATTAATAATTAATATTAAATGATCTCTAAATTTTTAGATTCACAAAACTAAAAAAGCTGATTTATCTGCACGAACATTTTACAGTATTTTCACCCTACAGAACCCTTCGCGATTTGTAACGGGCGCTTGAAATTATAAAATAATGCCTTTCCACAATACTGTAACTCCTGGGTCACGTGGTTTAGCTTGTATTTGCAGTTTCAATTCATTTAAATTATAGAGCAGAAGGATTTGTCCCGTTAAAAAAGAATCCGTGCAAAAGAGGCAAAGAGGCACACAAAATGCGATAACGCGCGTTCCATAATATTTAATGGAATTACTGAAGAACGATTATATTTCATTTTAACGCATTCGCTTTTCCATAAAAACATTTCATTTGATGTTTGCGAGAGGTAGGAAAAAAAGCTTTTGCAAATGTATTTTGTTATTCATTTAACTACGAGAGTTACGATAAACAAAGAACTGTGACCCTTCTGCATCGGGGAAAATGTGATATGAGAGAAGAAAATATTAAAATATGGCAGGTATGCTGTGGTTTTAGAAACGAGAAAACGTTATGAAAGAAGCGAAGCGACGAAAAAAGAAAACATTGTTTAGAGCTTTCGAGACTACCGCGGGAAAGTAAACACTCAACTCTTTTATAAGAGTACACGCCTGAAAAAAATGTATCATTTTATTTGTATAATTAATCATATTAATGCATCAGACGTAAGTTGGTTTTGATAATTCGAGAATAACGAAATTAGTAAATTGGAAACCACGCTTAAAAATTCGATTTTTTCCCCTGCATAAATATGTAATTCTCAGTTTTGCCTCAGCAAAAGTGATATCTATCTGTGATTTTAAATAATATGCTACTGATGATGATAGCACAAAACACTGTGTAACTTGTAGAAATCAATTAATCCGGCCATCGTCCGTTGAGGCGCGCAGCGGCAGCGAAAGTGCAGACGTACTCGATATTTAACTCCAACGCGCCGGCCCGCTGTCTCCGAGAAGGCAGCGCGACGTTGCGACGCAGCATGCGGTTAGCAGCGCCGTCGGCAGGCGCGCGCAGGAGGGAGGAGGGGGAGAGCGCGGCAGCAAGGCGGGACAGGAACTTCAATTCCCTTCCGCGTTGGCAGCGCGGCACAGTAGCGGACGCCGCAGGAGCAAATACTGCCCGCACAGCGGGATCATCTCGGGTTCCCGCAATTTTACCTGGCGGGGGCGCGCAGGCGCGGGGTGGCAGAGGGTAGGAGGGCGGCGCCCGGGTGCCGAAGACGCGCGCGCCTGCAGACCGGACGTCACCGGCGCCGCCCCCCCTCACTCCCGACTCCGCCGCCCGTTGCCGCCGCCGTCGCCCGCGACGTATATTACATGTAAGTTTTAATAACACGGCCGCCCCGACAGAGAGCGAGGACGGGAGAGACGGGACGGCGGCGGCGCGCTGAAGCGGCCTCGCCCGGCCCTGCCCGCCGCCGCGCTCCCGGTCTCCCCGTCTCCTTCGCCTCCTCCGGCCCTCGCCCGCCCTCGCCCGCCCTCGCGCGTCACCTCTCGTTTTTGGTCATTCGGTGACGCCCGGTTCCTTTCTTTCTACGCCATCCATCTCGTTTCGTCTTAAAATGTCGGCGTCATTTTGTTCGAATTCTATCTCTCAAAATCTGTCTTGAAATCGTCCCTCTGTCGCGTGGACCGGTATGTTTCGTCGTTATCCCACTGTTAAAAATCACCACATCGAACTCTGTCATCCATTTCCTCACTCATATAATCCACACCTACAATCTCCGCCTCCACAACATCCTTTCTACTCTTACAATTTCCGTTACCTTCTTCTATCTTTTCTCGAACATCCACTCTGCCAACTCCATCTCCACTGTCATTCCACCTTCCATTCTCGTCTTTCAGGCGGGCACCTCTTCTCACCACCCATATTCCTCTCAACTCGTCGCCCTTCCCACCTTAGCCCTCCGGGTCCAGCGTCTGGGGACACGTTTAATTTCTAGACAACCAGGAGATCAGATTCGAACCTAAATTAACAAAAAATCCCATTTCTCGACAGGCGTGTTATTAAAACTGCGATGAAAAATAGGTTGGCGGGCAGGGCGATGCCTGCTTGCTCCTACCCTCCACCTCCGCCACCCGCACCGCCTCCGCCGCCCCGCTCCCGCCGTCGCCACCTCCCGAGACCGACTTCCGCGTCGCGACCGTAAAAATGTCGTAATGGAGGAAACTGTTTTAAATGCACGTTTCATGCCGGGCGATCTGATATATTTCGGGCCGCCCGGCTAAATTGAATGGCCACGATCGCTGATAGCTGACACACAAATCACAGCCCGCTATTATACGAGCTAATAGATACTTTAAAAAGCACCGCAATGCGTGGCGTTCGCGTATATGGGCGTATATAGATTTATAATATTTATTTAAATACGCAAGCGAAGCGGGACGGGGTGAGAGCGGCGAGCGCAACCGGGCGTCCGTTTCGCTTCGGGGGTAAATGAAGGAATTTTAATATTGCGCATTCACTCTGCGCGGCGACGAGCGTCGATTCACTGGTGTAAGTGCTCGGGCGAGGCACACCCGAAGGGTACTATGGAGAATGAATTGCCGAGAGTGATGCAGCGTAAGTCATAAAGGAAAAAAAAATGGTTTGTGTAAAAAAAGTTTTCTTTGAATAACGGATGTAGTTTTGTTTCTCTTGTTTCACTCACAAGAAAAGACAAAGGAACTGAACAAAAATCGGTAAGATCATATTGGATGTTTTCAGGGTATGGGCAGGATTTATGCGATGTTGGTGAAGTAATATCCCTTCCAAGCCAGCGATGGATACGGGTTTACTACTGATTGGAAAGCATACCTCGCATTAAACACTTAACTATAAATACTGTATTTAAACAACATTGCATAATATACAGGGGAAACTGTTGGAAAATTAAACAAGAATACTTGTCAATATTGTTTCCAAAGGATAAATATCCCGACTGAAATCGACAATCACTATAATATTTTTCGACACATTTTATGAGGGGCAAACTGTACATTATATTAAATAA
Source organism: Gryllus bimaculatus (assembly GCA_017312745.1). Lineage (NCBI taxonomy): Eukaryota > Metazoa > Arthropoda > Insecta > Orthoptera > Gryllidae > Gryllus > Gryllus bimaculatus. The sequence continues at coordinate 832,016 of BOPP01000079.1, read as the reverse complement.
GGGAAGCATATTAGATTTTTTCCATGGCATTTAACATCGATTATTTTAAGGTTTAAAGACAAAGGGTTGAATTACACATTGTTGTAATAAGCGGGTAAATCTAATGAACATCTTTCTTACCAGATTTTGACTGTATTTTACTCTGCAGAACAAGTCACAGAAATACGGGTAGTTTGTTTCAAAATGATGCAATAAATATATCAAAATAGTAATTTGTATTTGTTCATTTTTCAGTTAAATTTTCGATTATGTAAGAAATATAAGCCCATACCTTTCGTATTGATACGTTTTTGAAGCTATAAAATGTATTGTTATACAAAATAAGGAAATTTAGATTTATTTTTAACCGCTCAGGATACAGCTATTTCCCTTAATGCGAAGTCATTCGATAGACACCATTATCCAATGTAATCATGGACTTGCGAGTCTCTCTGCAAGGGGCAGGCGATCGACAACCTCGTGCGCCGAGCGCGTTGCAAGGGCGACGCGAATATTGCTACGCGGCGATTGCCCTCGCGCCACACCTGTGGACGACGACTGGAAATTAGAAAGACGCAGGCTGCTGGAGGAAACGGCGATGAAAGTTGGTTACGCGACGCCAAGGTGACTGGAACGACAGTCCCGGGCCCCGGAAATGGAAGTCATCGCCTTAATGGCATGTCTCCGCCACTGATATGCTCCAACCCCAATGCCCTGATGCCTAGCTCTCCCCTTGCCGATCTCCAGCCCGTACGTACCAACATCATCTACTAGGCGCTACCACGTCCCATACTCATGCTAAAGTTGACATACCTGTACTCTCATGTCTATGTGTTCATGCCCATTTCCGCTTTGTCGTGACCCTTAATCTATGCCAACATGCCCATGCCTCTTTATCGTGCCCTCAAGCCCAGTTCTACATACATATTCCCTCATGCTATTACCGCATGCCGCTGCACGATGGAGATTCTCCATCTCTACGTTCTCATTTACACGCCCCAATTCTATAGTGGCCAGGCTCCAACCCCTAGCTATCCCATCCTATCAATGTTCTTGTTCACACAACCCTAGTTTCCTACACTTAGAAACTTCCATGTCCATGCACGTTCATGTTCATGATCAGTCAAAGACTCGTGGCATGTTGGCACACGCGTGAGTGCGGCGGGATGAGCAGAGGCACAGCATGGGAGCATTCCAGTGGAGGTCGCAGGAAACCTCCCTTCCCAGTCTCTCTACCACTGAGTCTCTATCGTCATCCTCTTATCCCCACATTCAAACCGCCGTTACTAACGCTTCTGACATTCCGGCCCCGATTCTCGCAGCGACACAGATTTCCCCTCCCCTCGCCCCTCGATCTTGGACTCTTCAGCAGCTTCAACGCGTTTCGCTCCCGCACGCTCCCTCTCTAACTGGTCACATCCCTCTCTGCGGATCTCTCTCTTCCTCAGCCACTTCATCGGCCCCTCGCGCCCCCTGCGCCAGCGTCTTTCACTTGCCGGCGCAAACGCCGTCTCGCCGTCTGGTTGGCCCCTCCCCTCCGCCCCGCCGTGGCTCCCTCAACGGCCGCCCTCTCCCCAACCTCTCCATCGTCCTCCCTCCCCTCCTCGCCCCGCGCGCACTTCGTCTCGTGCCGCGGGTTGCTCGGAACAAAGATTTCGATTTGAAACATAACCGTTAATTTCATGAAACATTTATACCTTCAATAGGTGGAGATGGAGAAGAAAGGTTTCGATTTCAGCTAATTTAATCTTCCATTTGCACCGTACCAAAGCACGAATGGGATCCGGAGAGGCAGCACCGGGTCTGGAGAGACGGCAGCGGCCGGGGCGGAGGCAAGACGAAGAAGGCGAAGTAAGGTCGGTGTGGGTGGAGGTGAAGAAAAGGGGTTAGACGGCTTGGATTTAATACAGGAAACTTCCATTTCGGAGCTTGCAGCGTAAGCACCACTGTTCCACGCTTCCAAAACATTTTCGCTCAAAAGGAGCCCTTTTGAATGTTAGAGGAGCACATGGAGATGAAGACAATTTCTAATTTATTGCTCATTCGATTCGAATTAAACTGGGTCGCTCGCACGAGCAAGGAGGAACAGTTTCCTTTATTATCGCCGACGTGAAATAAACGCCAAGAACAAGACAATCGCTTACTTAATTGAAATAACTATATATTCATTTCATCCCTTTGCCATTCAAATTTAACATCTAAGACCCGCTCGAAGGGAATGGGCACATAACGACGTTAATTTCCTTCGACCCGGCCACGAGAGGTCTCTGAATTTTAGTTAATTGTTACGATTTGCGAGAACACTTCTCTCTTATGTGTATTTGTTTCTATAGAAACAAACTATAATTAGCTCTTTCATTACTTGGTTCTCGAGAATGCAAATGCATTGCAGTCATGCAACTCTTTGGCCTAGATTCTAGTGGCTCTGACCAATTAATGTTCTAATAAAAGAACTGTTTCTGACTCTGAAGAAAATACAAGTTTAAACAGTTCATAGAAAAACTTTAACGACCAAATACATTAATGAAGCTCTAACTCGGTAATGTAAGTAATTTATGTAAAACTACAGTCTGCAGAATATGTTATCCATTACTAACTAATTACATAGTTCATTAAAAACCCAGTCCTTTAGAAAAGGCAAACAAAATATCCGAAAAGATACGTAATTCGAATATGTAAAAGATTTAAGAGCATGGCTTCTTTTCTTGTATATCATACTACGCGGGTGAATGCTCCACTGTGACCAGTGTTTTAAATCATCTCAGTAATGAATAGCGTTCGTCCGGCAACCAGAAAAGGCAATTATGGAGACAAATGAGACAATTCGTAATTTTTATTTGCAGATTTATTTGAAGATTTCTTCCGTTGTTTAGTAATCTGTCCTGTACATAACTATTGTGTGACATTGATCCGTCCTACTGTTTACTTAACGTTTTTCCATGCTTTTCTCTCTCTCTCTCCATCGACTTCTTTCCTTCTCGCATTCCTCCCCTTCGTCCATTTCGTCACCTTCCTCTCACACTCACTTTCACCATCGTCGCCACCGCGGCCTTCGCTTGTCACGTGGGCTTTCAGTCTCCACCCCCTCAAGGGCCACGGGGTCTGACCCCCAGTTCCGCTTCCGTTGTCCCTTCGCCCTCACTGCCCCTCCCCGCTGCCCTGCCTCCCGCCGCCCGTCGTTCCGGCTTGCCGCCCCGGCGCCCCGCGCCCCTCCAGGCTCTCCCCATGTGCCAATCCCGCGCGTGTTATTTTATTGCATCTAATCTGCAGAGAGCACTCAGCCCGCGCCGCACGCCGAGGTGGAATTGTTGCGCCGGCGTTAATTATTCACGATGGAGATTCTCTTCGCTCAAAGACGGCCATAGCCCGGGCGCCCTCATGTTGCAGCGCTCACTGCCGTTCGCTTTCCTCACCGTCCCTCTTGCCGTCCTTCTCGCTGTCCCTCTCGTCGACCCTCTCGCCGTCCTTCCCGCCGGCCCTCTCGCTGTCCCTCTCGCCGTCCCTCTCGCCGTCCCTCTCGCCGTCCCTCTCGCCGTCCCTCTCGCCGTCCCTCTCGCTGCCAATCTCGCTGACTCTCTCGCTGTCTCCCCCACCCTCCCTCTCGCCATTCCTCCCTTCGTCCCTCTGGCCGTCTCTCTCGCTATACCTCTCGCCGTCCCTCTCGCCGTTCCTCCCGTCTACTCTCTCGCTGCCACTCTCGCTGATTCTCTCGCTGTCTCTCCTGCCGTCCCTCTTGTCGTCGCTCTCGCCGTTCCTCCCTTCGTTCCTCTCGCCGTTTCTCCCACCGACCCTCTCGCTGACCCTTTGGCTGTCCTTCCATTCGTAGTTCCCACAGTTTTCTCTCCACCCTCTCTGTTTTCGCGTATCTTCTGCTCCCACCAACTTCCACTTTTAGCTGACGTTACTCCCAACTTCTTCCCGTCGTCATTTTCTCGTCGCAACAAGTTCTCACTGTGGATTTGTTTCTCATTCTTTGGCTTTCTTTGTCTCTCTCACTCCCTCTCACTCTCTCTCACTCACTCATTCTCTCTGTCAATTCCTTATTCTCCTACATTACCGTTATCGTTCTCGCATTGTCGACTAGTTTCGTTTGCTGCCATTTCCGCTATCACGCATACTTTTGGCCCTCATATATCTTACTTCACTTCGCAACCATTCATTACAACTACTCTTTTCATCGCCCTTTCTCGCCGTACTAACTTGATTCCAACACCTCGGGGAGCCGTTTCTGAAATGATCTCAAAGCCCTTTTTCACTCTCACCTGCTGTGCTATGCATAAGCTGCTGGGTCATTCGCTTCACTTTTCCAACTTCTCCTTTCCATCCTCTTTGTTGTGTATGGGTGTGTGTGTGTGTGTGCGCGCACGCGTGTGTGCATGTGATTACCAGCAATACGGTTCAAGTTTTGCATTAAGTATACCAAACAAGGAGTTTTAATAATTTGTCACACATTTTCATATTACATTTATTTACTAAACAAAAATTTAAAGTTTTTTCTTGCTCTTCTAATTTTGTGTTTCCTCATTCGTGATTATGTAGTACATTTTATTAACTCACAGTTGTATTAATCACAAACGCATAACACTCACCGCTTCTTTTTCTTCTTCCACCTACAACTACTTCATCTTCTCCATTTGCAACTTTACAATTTTCACTTTCTAATTTTGGTATTTTACAGTGCGTTCACATGTATGTCTACGAGTAATTTATTTTTCTAATTCGCTCTATTGCTTGCTGTACTACCTTCACACACACAATCAATATACATGGTTGTTTTTTTCGTTGACTTTGCCTTGATATACATCACAGTGCAAAGTTTCTGACAGCACGACGCCGCCCTCGTCGGTTTATCTGCCTGGCAAATTGGAACGGAAGAAAACGCGCAATTTAAAATTCATGGATTTTCGTTATGTCATTTTCCGCGACTATTTGCTATGTATTAACTCGCCGGTCCGGCAAACAGCCCTGAGGCTACACGGCGCCTCTTTATCGGCCGCAGGTAATGGAAGGACAACACCCGGCCAGTTATGCTTTTACAGCTTGTAAACCGCAGGTTATTGCCGCGCTCAAATACACGCGTGCGGCCCTGCCACGCCGGCCGGAGATGTAGGGGCTCGATTGTGTGTGGTAACTTCTCGCCGCATAAGGGAACGTCCTCACGCCGCCGCCGCCGCTGCTATGTGCACAGTTCCGGCAGAGCAAAAAAGACGGCGTGGCGGAAAGAGCTTCCAATGTATTTTTTCCGCCGTAGCGTTATGTCTAGAGGCACTACGTTGTGTATGTACTCGGGTTGGATAAATACATCCGAGACGCCATTAGCTCTGGAACTAGAGTGCGCCCCTGTGCGGTTGTCCGGCGGTGCGCGCGCGTTTGCCGCCGGAGGACGGGTAGATATCTCTGAGCTCGAGTCCCAGGGAAGGACAGAACGACCCACTGCGCGGTAGCACCCCTTAAAGAGGAGACGAAAGTACTAAAGTTTAATTTCAGGAATATATGAACATTCAAAATCTTATTTTGAACTAGATTTGTCGTTTAGGGCTAAGAAAGAAGTCATTGATACAACAATAAAACATGTTAAATTCAAAACATCACATGTTAATTTTAAAAAGTACTTAATTTGGATAAACGTTTTTATGTACGCGGAAATGAATATCTACGGACACATCCTCCAGACGATAATAATAGTTACAATAATACGTATTTAAATTTTAAGATATGCGTTATTTCAAGAAAGAGTACATTTTTTTAAATCTACAGTTTACATTGTGAGAGGTGGAGTGTAAAATGTACTTATTTTCAATTAAATTCAATTAAGAAAACACAGTTAACCAAGTATTATACATTAAATAAAATAATTAAATAATCTCAAAAGTATATATAATAGTTGAATTATATTTTAAATAACTTTCATTCATATAAATTACGTTTGAAATGTTTTAATCCCTTTTCGAAAACTGGTTTATTAATATTTCCAAGCAGATCACGATAGGGAAAAGTAAAAACACCAAACACTACTAATAACTTTTTAGAGCAGAATTTGGCAAACGTTTAAAAAATTTCTCTCTCTTGTTGTACTATATTTTTAATCTCGTTGCACAAGCTTTGTCGTAAAATATTAATATACGAGATAAATATTCATAAATAAATTATTCAATTTAATTTTTACATATCAGATTTTTTATCACTACAGTAGTTTAGAAAATTATTGCCGGATGTTGTACAATTTACATCAGTCTTCTTGGAATTTTCAGATGGTCTGAAATGAAAACTTGTTTCGAAGGTTCCTCTCAGAATGAATTACGCATAAACATAACTTCAAGGGTCTATCTTTCCCAACTCTGCAACGTTCCTCTGTGGATATCAGTCTACCCACCCAACCACTTGACAATTCGTAAATAGACCCTTTATTTTCGGACTTTCGTCCAGCTTTCCGCGCTACCGCCCCGTGGTGCACACCGCTCGCATCGTTTGCGCCCTTCAAAGGGCCCACCCGACCCGACCCGACCCGACTCGATCCGTCCCGGCTCTACCCGGCCGACGCGTTCTCTCGCGGCTGCGCACAATCGCTCGGGTGTGGAGCGACGTGGAGCAGGTGATGTCAATTTGCGGTATGCTCTAGCGTGTTCTCAGGGCGCGCGAGGCGCTGTGTTTGCCCTCCTTTCTGTGTTTGACGAAGCGCGGGGCAAATAAAGCGACCCCTGGCATCCGCCGCGAGAGCCGCAGCGAAAGGGATGGGGGTGCAACGGCTGCGGATGAGGGTGTGTCGAGGGAAGGGGAAGGGGGAGACGGACAGTGTATAATGGGTGAGAAGAATGGGGTGGATAAATGAGGCTGATGCCGACTCATGGGAATAGGAAGAGCTCTGGACGTATGGATGTCATTAGGGACAAAGGGAGAGCAGAAACGTTGACGGGAGAAGAGAATGAGTAATGAGGTAGGATTTAGAAGAATTTTACAAATAATAGTGTGACGCCACTAAATCACTATGATTCATGGCGCTGAAGAATAAACATGGTATTTTTTTGTTATATTATTTCCTTTGCTAAATTTGCTGTTTTCCTAATCATATACAAATAGATGTCTTTGTGATGTTATCAACAGTTGAAACGTTTGCAACTGTTTAATTTACCGAAGCAGCCACACTCGCAATAGATAGGGACAGAAAATCTAAGGGTCAATGCTCTATTAATACGTCTTCTGGCATGAAGAATTATCTACAATATTCTTCAGACATGAAGAATTATCTACAATATAAGTGACATCTGTTGGATAGAGCCTGACACAAAATTACACACGCCCAATAATGCATAGCAAACTACGTCGCGTCAAGAATGGTACCTTGCAAGACGACGTTATACATGAGGCATTGTAAAGCAAGGTACAGTGATATATGGATCCTGATAGTAAACCAGTCTGGTGAAATACAACCTTGGTGGCGAAAGGGATAATAGCGTCTGTGCAAGCACGTCGGGCGCGGTGACACATACGTAATATGAAAACAATAAGAGTTCAACGTAGACAACGAGAGGTTTGGTGCATCAATATTATAATTTATTGTTTTCATTCGTAAACTACAGATGTACAAAGGAAGCTTATCAGCACCCAAAAATGTACCCAAATTACTAAATATGTAACAGCAATTATGGAATTGCTGAATGGATAAAAGTTGGTTCTATTCGTTCATAAACTCAATAATAAAAATTTAATCATTTCATTCCCCTGCAAAAGTCCATTATTTGAAATATTTCAGTTACAACCAATAGCGTAGTAGGAAGAAAATTATAATTATGAGTTAAATATAATGAGCGCTGGAAATGAAATTTCCGAAAGCGGCGAGAACGACAATCAAGCAATGGGAATACTCCCACGACGGCGCCCAAAAGGATGCACCGCATTTAATACCGGCGACGGCGGCAAAAGTATGGAGGCGTCTGTGTCAGATACAGCAGGGCAGGAAGAGGAAAAGGGATAAAAATACAAGTCGTAAATGCCGTTCATGTAATTGCGAACGCAGTAATTCACATGGCATTAAAATATCGGACATGTTGTGTACAAGTGCATTGATCGTTTTCTCAGAGTTCTCTGTCTCCCCTCCGTCTCATACTTCCATTGCTCCATCACTATTTATCTTACGATTATTTATTCCTATTTATATTAATTACTCTTCGAACCATGTTCATCCCTGATATAAACGTGAGCTAAGCTAATCGGAAATCACAATAAAAGAATAACAAGAATATTAAACAACAACAGGAATATGGTGGTAATAACGCAGTGGCGTGCGTAAGACGAAGTAACGTCTCTGCACCAGCAGCGGATGGTGGCTTGCGCAGAAGCGGCGGCGGCGGCGGGGGCGGCGCGTCTCAAGTTGAGCGCGGCCGGAGCAGGCGCCTTGTTCCCGGGGATTACTGAGGAGCATGTTAATTAACGTGAGGCCTGGCGGCAACAGCTCGCGTCCCGCGCAGGGCGAGGTGAAGGCGGGTGG
>BOPP01000079.1:779490-791093 GCA_017312745.1 Gryllus bimaculatus | reverse complement strand
CCTGACTCTGTTCCCTCCGCTCCGCCCCCCCCCTCACCGTCGCCTCGTTGCCTTTCCGGGAAGATGTCGCGTCGCAAGGGGTGGAACTTGCGGTGAGGCGCCGCTCGGAAGCCGGCTTCCTGAGGACAGAACGCGTCGCGCTCTCCCGGCTGGAATGCTCTTGGAATGTAGGAGATGAAACAATGGAACAATGCGGCGTTGTTGTGGTGATTAGTTCTCGTTAATGTGAGGACGTGAATGAAACTTACTCTTCTGGAGGTTGGTAGTGAAATTATTGTTGTCGTCCGTTGCCTTTTTGACGGGATTTAAACGCTGCTTTAATGGCTATATTTAACAATGAAATGGGCTGATTAATTTATTATTGTAAAGTTCCTTTTCTTACTCGTATCAATCACGATTTTTCTTAGTACTTTATGATGTTTTAATAAAATCAAGCGCCCATTTTATGATAATTTTAATCTATTTATTAAAAATATGTTGTTAATATCGCTTCTGAGAAACACTTGTTGCTTTACACACGCACACAAAATATATTTTATTTCTCATCCATCACACATTCTGTAGAATGGCATTTACGCATATGAAACACAAAGAAACTTGTGCCTACCCAGCAGCTGTTAAGATTTCCCCCTCACTCTTAATTTCCGGACAATCACATCCAACCCGCATGAAGCCCTGTGTTGTGTAACTCATCACAACTCATCAATCCTCTGGCTTAGGCCCCAAGCGCCTTCGCCGCTGCTGATTGGAAGGGGGCGATCCCTTAGTCACGCGGCTGGAGGAATCGCAGTAGCGTACCAATATTATTGTTGGAAGGGATGCGTTACAATGGACAAACGGTATCGCTTACGTCGTGCTCAGGTTATGTGAGAGGAGCGACAGCGCCCTTTTATGCGCTTCGATGCGCACTGATTGCATTTCCCCTCTCCCCAGCACGGGCTCGGGTACATTTCACACTTAAAAAGGCGCATTGTCTAATCTTTTGCTACGAGTGACCAGTCCTACCCACTCATTCGTATTCTAGTCTGAGTCACTGTTATATCTCTTATCACTCTTACTACATGCTCATGCCATTCAGACCTTTTTTTTCTAAATTCAACACCCACGCCCTGTCGTTGTAAGGATATATCAGTGTCGCTCGCAGATACTCATTATCTGCCCCTCTCATTTGTGCAAGCAAACACTTTTTGCCGGGCAACGTCTGTTTGCTGTTATCGTTTGCGTTAACATATCGTACGCCTATTTCGTGCCCGGCATCACTCATTATTACGCGAGACTCCGCTCCCATTTCTTCTCCTATTCATCGGGCGACACTCGCACCGACAAACGCCAAACTCCTCAAATCACGCGCTCATTGCACTAGCGCATTCTTCGGGTATTGGGTCTTTCCCCTCTTGTCCGAGCGAGGGGCAGGCCCAGCACGTGGCACGTGGCGCGCGTGCACGTGGTGAGTCAGCGCGGGCGGGGGCATTGCGATCGCCTGGCAATTACGCGCTCTTTCTTCCGGCACTCGCGCCAGCGCACCGCGCCCCCCCCCCCCCCGCTGAAATATTGCGCGTCGTCTGCACTCGCCCACGCGGTCAGGCGCTCGCGCTGTGGGTTGGACGGGGAGCCTTCTCCAAGACCACTTTAATACCTTTGGGGGGCCACATACGTGACCAATGTAGGGAGCTCGTCATGGTTTGTAAATATTGCTCAGAAGTTGTCAATATATTGTGAAAATAAACTATAACCTTAGTAGTTAATAAATATTAAAATATTGTTATTTTTAATAATAATGTTTAATAATAATAAATATATTTACATTATATATTATTATATACATTATAACACATTTTTGTTTAAAATGTAATTACGGGTCCCTAAACGTTGGGAACCATAAGCAAGTTCATACGCTGCTTGTGCGTGTCCCCTTCTCACTTGGTCATTGAACCTTCCACTCCTCCCATAGGAAATAGTGTTTTCTTTAATTTAAGCCAAATGTTTTCTTTTACAGTGTAATGGTGTATTAAGAATATTGAGATAATAATAATAATAATAATAATAATAATAATAATAATAATAATAATAATAATAATAATAATAAAGTTGATACCTAGAAATTTCTGAGCATTTTAACCCCATCTGTTCTTCACCTTTTCAAAATCATTTTAAGAACTTGCACCTAAAGCAAAAAGATTAAATTATTAAGAACATTTTTTTTATTTTCAAGAAATGCGAGTTTCGTAAGGGCGTGACTAAAGGTAAATTTAGGAAATTAAATTTCTTGAATGCTAAGAAAAAGGAAATTTACAAGAAAATGTAGTAAAAATTTTCTAGCGGGAAATGGTTGTATTCAGATTTACTACAAATACTACTTTCGTACTCTTCGTTACAAGTACACATGTCAACACTGCAACTTAAAACCCTCCATCTATATTATTAAAGACGAAGAAAAATGTTGAATCTATTTTCTCAAAATAATTGCCTTTTCACGTATTAATTTTACATGGAACATTCAAATTATGAAAACACCTTTTTTCGTCAGAAAAGTAATACAAGTTCTCTCCACAGCAAAGTGTTTAATCATCGGAGCATCATTAGCATTCCCAATCAGAGCATCAGCATTACTCTTACTAAAAACTATTCCAATGTCCCTCGTCTGAGGCAGCTGCGCCCACTACCTGCGCGCAGCCCGGCGCAGCGGGAGTCATCTGCGCGAGCGACGTGGGCGGGGCGTAAATCGCGTTTCGCATTACGGCCCGCGCGCCGCTGCCGCCATTATTCTCGTTCGTTGACCCTGAAACGTCTCAATGCCCACCTCGTTAGCGACAAGAGGCGAGCCGTTGATTATTCCAGATTACCGTTCGATATTACCTTGTTTATGCTGTGCAGGGGGACACCGACTCCAATTTAGCCGCGTGTCGACACGCGAAAACATTTATGGGACACCTTGATAACGGGCGGGGGCACCGCAGTGGAGATTGGTCGGGCGAGGCGCAGTCGCGAGGCGGAGCGGGCCTCGGGGCAAAAGCGGGGTGGGTAGTTTGGCAAAATAGGATATGAGTAGTTTCCTAAAAATATAAACGCTCCTTAAGCGGAAAGAAACAACCCTTCCGTAACGAAAGTGAGCCTGGGGGAAAACATCTAGTACGTGATATAATCTAAATAATCAGTGGTTTCTAAAACTTTGAAGAAGAAAAATTAGGAAAGATGGAAGTAAAAAATGGGATTTCAAGATATAAACACTATTAAGATAAAAAAAATACTACTTGAGAATGGAATAAAAATCTTATTTAAAAATAACCTTTTGCAAAATGAATGAGTTAAAAAACAGTTCAATTCAATGATGTCTAACTTAACGTAGCGAAACGCGGGCCACTGCTCTTCTTCCTCACCTCGCAACTTTCGTTACCACCCTTTCACCATCGAGCCGCTAAGGAAGGTATCACACGGGAGACGTATGAGAGTATTAGAATTTACCTCGGAAACTTGTTTTACACATGAGGGCTTTTAAACGCAGTAAATCTACGACATGGGACCGCCGGCTTTACTTTCCGTAGGAAAGTAAGCAAACGAAGGAATTTTTTGAACTAAAAAAACTCACGTCTTCAATTGAATTTGAACCTGTAAACTTAGGTATCCGTTTCTCCATCTAAGTCCCAATAATAACTGGCAGCAATAGATAATGTGTAGAAAGTTGTATGATATAGTATATATTTTAAGAAACACGCCAGCAGCGTCGGGAAGGAATTCTCGTAGCGGAGTCGCACGAGCGAAGCCGAGAACCGCGAAGCGCGCTGCGCAGCGGGGCGGCGAGTGACGCGCGGCGGCGTGGCGCACTCGGAGCGCGCGCCGCAGCCCTGATTGGGAGGGCGGAAAAGTGCGGTATTTGGTTTAATTATAAATGGGAGGGCGGCACCGGAACCTCCTCGCGGACGCCAGGCCACGGCGCGCGTCTCCTCGGCGCAGCGTTAATTACACCGGGGCCTTAATGGAGGCGATGGACAAAGACAGGCGACCGGGCGGCAGGCGAGCGGGCTCCCGCGTGTTAATTAAAGTAGTTTTGCAAGTGGATCGACATCCGCAAGCCCGTGTGTTCATTCCACACTCACGCAATCTCCTTCCATTACCGCCTAATTGCCAATAACTTAAGCTGCCGATTGGAAGCGGGCCGAAAGGCAGGCTGGTGGGAAGGTACGGGAGGGCGCCGCCTCACGATGGAGGGGGGAGGGGCGGCGGCAACGAGCGGTGGGGCAAGGTAAATGAGATGAGGTGGTGGGAAAGAGGGAGCACGAGCGGATACAAGTGTCGGCAAAGATGAACGATCGGAAGAGATGAGGTAGTGTGTGCGGTACGATGAGAAAATGTGCAGGTACGAGGCGTAAAGCAAGAGAGATGTAGGTACATGATGAGGGAAAGTAGTTAAAGCGGAGGGAAGATGGGAGGAAACGCGAAGGGCGGAGCTGGTTGTGCGGGCTGCTATGAAGTATTGGGCCTTCATTACCCGGCAGCGCGTGTGTGGTGGGGAGAGCGACCTCGTCTTCGTTGAGATTGTAGCAAGAGGGTCGCCGCGCCCCTTGGTTTGAGATATTTACAGAATGAATGGTTTGCTTGTTTCCTAAGACACTTAAACTGCGCAGCGAACTCACGGCGCGTAATTAGTCCGAACTATTAATTACCGGCATCTGCTACGTTTGTTACACGGAAAATACGGTATTGAAGCCCTTAAACAATCTTCGTGTGTACGAATGTATGAGTTATTAAATCGCTCATCACCAACATTTATAACCTTTTATATAAAAGTTCTTAATGACTCTCAACGTTGAATTAGTCTGAAAGATGAAAGAAAGAAGTTAGTACAGCAGAAATATCGCTAATTAGAAACACACAAATTACTAAGGCTTCGTAATTGTGTCATTTGTGCATAATGATCATTCATCATACAGTAATTCTAATTACAGCAAACAACAATGATTTGAATGAAAAACCCAACACGCTAGTCACAGTGGTGGCGAACGTCTTTTTACCGCAGCACCTACATCCCTTCGACCTCGAATGAGAAATTGAATTCAAAACAGGGCCGCGGCAGTTAATTTCCGCCGCCAGCTCTCGCGGGGCAATTTTCGAGAGTTTCCTGCTCGGCCTCAATGGCGGCGGCGTCCTCCCCCTCTCCCCTCCCTCCTTTCCCCCTCCTCTCCCATCCTCCGAGGCCGCTCCGCACCGCGCCACCCCGCAGCGCCTGTGAGAGTGCCTTGTATGCAATCTGCAACACAGACGCTCCAAGTGTGTTGCAGCCGTTCAGGCGCACCACGCAACTAGAAACGTATGGCTGATTGCCTAATTAATAAGTTTGACAAGTACGATAGAAAACGTAATTAATGTTTCATGTTTATGGTACCGTGTGTAATTAATTTTTCATTATTAATTTCATAAATTAATTAGGGTTCACTTTAGTGTAGAATATAATTTCTGCAGTTCCGTGCGTCCCGTGTAAAGAACTGTCTAGTAAAAGACTATTTATTTTATATCATAAAATAACTTGGATAACCAACACTAAATTAATGATAAAAGCATCTTTGGAGAAGTGAAATTGGGAATTAAAAGGAGATAGAGTTTTGTAGTTTCACGATAGAGAAATTTTCTCATTTCGATGGTGGGGTGAACGACAACAAAACTACGTTTCTGAAAATCTCATCTCGTGAACATAATTATTTTTATTTCACCACCTTTTATAATTTATATCTTGTTTGAAAAAGTGGTATCCATAATGTATAAACCGGCAATGAGACAGAGTATTTCATTATTCTGATTAGTGTGCGAACCTTGTGCTTAATCTCGCCTCAACAACTATTTGTTGAATTAATACATCGTAAGAGCTCTGAATGAAAACATCAATTTTTATATTTTAGTTTTATATCCCTTAACTAACGAACAATCAACAATTTGTAATTTAAGGCAGCGTTACAATTGTAATTATTGCAATCCGCTTTCCCTTCTTTGAAAGACATTCAGAAAAGATCTCTGTAAGAACAATCAGAATCTCCCAACAGGGCCAAATGCACTCGCGGAGAACCGCGTAACTTACACCCGTCTCCGGTAGTCTGACTGATACGTAGCGGGACCGTGACATGGTTCATTCTGAGCCGTCAAAAGATTAAAGGGAAAATTTTCGCGAGTGTAGCCCGGAAGTTTAATAATTCCCAATCTACGTAAAATAGGTTATCTCGCCTGCTTTCCGTTAATTGCGCCAGATTGTGCTTCCGTTAAAGAAATGCAAATGTCTGCGGGGGAGATTAGGGGCGCGGCCGCTTGTAAACGCCAACGGAAAATGCGGAAACGACGGAACCCCTTCGCCCCACCCGCAGCCATTCCCTTTGGGGCAGGGGGTCGCGCGGGGAGGGGGGGTTGATATTCAAACGCGCATGACACCGCCGTGTGATGAAACTGCTGGGTGAGTCGGTTGCACCAGGGCCCAATTAGTTCGTATCTCAATAAGTATTCACAATGTGCACCTGAGTGTGGGACTACGTGAATCTAACGCAGACGTTAGTAAAGGGATTGAAGGGAAGGCAAAAAAGTCCTAAAGGTTTTCATGTGGGTAATTTGTTGTAAATTTTTTTATGAGATAACGATTAAAATACAGAATATGAATTAGTATTTTCTAGGATACAAGAGCGTTGGAAAAAGTTAGAGAATAAGAAGCGTAAACATGAACGAGTCAAGGATAGAAGAAAGGTTACAATATTGGCTTTAAATATTATTTTATATTTATTAGCGATATATTGTATGCATTGATGTATAACAAATAGATAGCGAAGAAAACTATGATGAAAAAAGTGTAAAAGGACGTTTAAATAGGTGAGAGAAACAGAGGCAACAGTTACGAACGTGGAAGGATCGAAATCAGAAAAAGATAATACGAATACAAAGCGAGAGCGAGAAGAGAACGAAGGGTGGCTCACAGAGGAGAGAACCCCACAGAGCGAACGCGAGCGCAGCCACGCGGCAATGCGTGGGCGGGCAGCAACGGTGACGATGGCGAGGGCGGGGTGGGGGGCGGGGAGCGCTGGCGAGCGTGCCGCCATTGAGCAGGTTCCCCGCGGCGCCCCACCACGAGCGACGTGATAAGAGCCTGATTGCTCGCTGTTATGCTAATGGGCAGTTTTCCGCGGAGGCGCCCTCCCCTCCCACCTCGCCTTACCCCTCTCGCCCCACCGCAACTATCACCACCGCCCCAGCGGCGACGGGGAGCTGGCGCAGCAGCAGCACGAGGTTCATCACCTGCACCGCCCGATAACGCCAGATGAGTCGCCATCACCCCGCACGGCGGAACGGCGTACGTCGCGGGTCTCACCGCTCGTCGATATGAATCGAATATATCGAAAGCTTAATATAAGTATTCGCGCGGGGGCCTCGATAGCCTCGAATGAGCGCCGTGGCATTAGCTGAAGAGTCCGGCGACATCGCGTATATTTTTGACGAGTTGCGATAAAGGTAGGTGTCGTTGTCACTTTCTATAAAAGTGACAGAAAATCACGGTCAAGCAATATCTTGTATTTAATATATATTCGTAGTAAATCTCAGTTTCCTAATATTGGAATCAAATAGGCATTACGAAGTTCATGAAAATAATAATTCTTGTCATTTCGACTTTCACTTTTATTTGCAGTTGAATTTTCGATTTTTCTGTTCTTGGTTTGTTCTGTTTCAACTTATATCTAAAATGATTTATTTGCTCTTGAAAGATGCTACTCTCGTCATGACATTCTCTGGAAAATTCCGTAAGACGCCAATTATTGCCACATCAATCAATATCATTAGTAAGGCTTTCGTTAAGATAATGTTCCTCAATAATTATGGAATGAAGTCTCTGGTCCTGTGATCATCGCCATGGCAAGCTTCATAAGGTATTGGTTATCGCTCCACTAGTATCATCGTCACGCTGGCCGCCATCATTTCCGACGTCATCGCTGTACACGTCTTCGGCCGCGCCGTCGCCGTCAGCCTGCGCTCTCGGGGCTCTGTACACTTAATTACCGCCGCCCGCGGGCGCCGTATCTCATATTTAAGCGTCGCCGCTAATCAGCGCGCGGCCTAAGCTTCTAATTAACGTCGAGCGCCGCGGGCGGCGCTGGCGGCGGTCGGCGCGGGGCGCGGAGGGGCGAGGCGGCGAGCGGCGCGCCCGGCGGCGGTGGTCGGAGGCGGGGTTCGCTTCGCCAGGCGAATACTTGGCGCGCCAGTCGGAAGTTTTGACAAATGGCGCGAACAGGGTGGATCACCGGGGCCGCGTCTGCAGTTCGAGGGCGAGCCGTGGGCGAGGGTGCGAAGGGATGGGAAGGGATAACCGAGAGGTCGAAAGGGCCCTGAGGTGCCCAGCCACCGGAACGGCACGTGGGGGGCGGCGAAGACGGGGCGGAAAGACGGACGATGGAATTGGGCGATAATGGAGGAAATGGAGTAATGCCAAGAAGCTCACATTACGCTTGAGATTGTCTTGGTAATTAGAGAATGGTACACAAAGGGGTTCGGGAGGTAACAAATGATGAGGAATGGAAGAGGGAAACATATAGAGATAATGGAGAAGAACACACATATGAGGATACACAAAAATCCATTGTATCACTACAGAGTGAAGCACGTTGCAACAAAGAAATGCGGCAACTCCATATTCAGCAAACGGAGGTATGACTTTGCAATAATTCATAAAATAGTTACACATCATTTTGTAAATTTTTAAGCAATTTTTAAAAACATATTTAGCGAAACGAAACAGCATAAAAAGTAGAATATCCCCCATAAAATAGAAAATATAATAAAAAGGTAGGAATCATTTTTAAAACGAGATTAAGCATTCATAGTGATAATATGTTCTAATGATTGAATGATTTAAAAAAACAAGAAACGAAATATGTGTATTTAAAAAAGAAGTTTATATTTCATGAAATGACTGTTCTATGAAAGTTGGGAAATTTTGTAGAGTTAAAAAGACAGAAAAATAGGAGAAAAGAGAGGCTAAGCAGACCATGCTCCAGTTGGTATCGTCATCACCTTTTGAACGCGAGAATGGCAGCGCTGGCAGCGGACACGGGGGGGGGGGAAGGTGTGCCACTCCCGGGCGGGGAGGCGGGGTGCCAAGCAGCAAGCGGTGCCGAAACCCGGGATGATGGGCGGGGCGCGGGTAACCGCGGGCGTAACGAGTCGTCAACCAAAGAGGGACGTGAATGGGCGTGGCGGCGGCGGCGGGCGACGAGCATTGAAGGCACAATTCTGCTAATTATGTGCAGCTAACTCCGGCGCGCGGTACAGTCGCGTGCGTCGCAGTGGGGGGTGGAGTGGGGGGGGGGGGGGGGGGGGGACGGTGCTGTGCGGCTCCGCGCCCCGCGAGACCGCAGCGCCGCCTCCGCTGCCATCGCCAGACCCACCCCTCCCCTGCCACTCCCAGAACGCGCTCTCCTGCAATACATCCATTCGCCACCATTACGGCTGCCATCTCCAACCCTCTGGAACAAAGCACTGTAACGGTCTCAGACACAATGGCTATCCTACGTTTTGAGCCTTTCCTGGCACCTCTTCTATTCAAGTCATCCTCGAAGCTTCTCCCCGATGATATTTCGAGCAAAACGTTTCACTCGCCGCTGATGAAAGATAGTGCACTGTTAATTCACCTCTCCATACTTTCGAAATGCGTGTCCTGCTCTACTTGAATAACAAAAGTCACTAAATTCGCTTCATCACCGATAGTTTTTCCACTTCTTAGCTCAATGTTCTCATTAATGTACCGAATGTCTCCATTGCCACAGAAGGGAAGTAACAACAAGTAATACAATATCATCAGATTTTATATTTAGTCGTATTAGTCTTAGTTCCCGTGTCGTCGTCATGGTGGCGTCCTCGCATCGCAAGTGGACTCGAGCAGGATTTCCACTCATCGCAGGTCGCGGGTAGGCGCACTCACACCATACCCCATTTATCCCCCTCCCCATCCCCCTTCTTCTCCATCTCCGCCGCCTCCGCCGCCTCCGCGGCAGGGTTCGCGCCCCCCAGACAATGGCCTTTTAATGGAAACGCCGCGCCGAAATTTATGACGAGCTATTGTTGCCAGATGCAGACGCGTCTACATTCAGGACTTCTCTGCCAACCTGTGACTGATTTCAATATCTCTGGAAAACAGGTGACTCCCTCGATAATTATTTATACAATCATTAATTACGTTCGGGTTCGTTTCATTTTATGTTCGCTTTTGTGGAGTGTTGACGCAGTATGAATTTGCGCAAGCGGAATTCCGATAAACCTTTTCAAATGTATTTTACGCTGACTGCATTGGAATTTTATTTGCGAGCTGTGTCTATGGCTGACTCGCCTACAATGATCGGTGACGAGCTTTTATATTGTTTGCCAAATGTAAATCATTAGCTTTGCACACGCAACCGTATATTAACATCCATACACCGAGAATTGCAGATCGAAAATCTTCCAATAAATGTTTTTTTCAAGATGAGTATAGTAGATAGAATGTTCTAATTTAGACATTAATATACAAAGATACAAATATAATTGAATATTCATTACATTGATGAATAACTTAAAACATTGAGTAAAGAATATCTATGTTCAATAGAATTCTCTATTATATTGTAAAGAGTTAAAATCGCCATTAAATTGACTCTTAAATGTGTAAATTCTCATGCATATCATAATTAATCGAAAAGCTTTTCGTAAATTGCATTTTTGCGCCCACATTCTTATAGTGGGCAAAAAGCAAGAAAGATACAACTACCGGGCACGAAATGTTACTGCACAGCTACAAAACAATCACCGAAAAAATTTGATTACACCACCCTTCGAGAGAACACAGAAATTCTATCTTCCCATCGCGTGCAAGTGCATTACTCACTCCAAACGCACGCACCTTGCGTAACTTAATCCCCCCCCCCATTCTCGGTCGCCCCTAAAAGCCCCATTCATACCAACATACCGGAGCTATTGCTCTCCTCTCCCGCCACCGCATCACGCGGCGAAGCTCACGCGGCACTTTATTCCACACAGCCCCGCCCCGCATCCCCGCCTCTCCCACTCCCCTTCTCCCGACGGACGTTTAATAAAACAATATTGCACATTCCCCGGCGCGCTGGAAAGTGCGGCCGCGACACCCCGTCGACCGCTCGCTCGCGCCCCGCCCCCGCACGCGCCGCCGCCACGAGCTTGAGGCGCCCCTCCCCCCGCCGCAGCCGCCGACACCGCCGCGCTGCGTGCGAGTTAAAGTGCGGAGCATCGATGCTGGGTCGTCCCCGTTCCCGCTGCGCCGCGCCCGATGGCAACGCGCCTTGCCCCACCCCCACCCCACCCCGCAGCTGCCGATCCGCCACCACCTCCGCTCTGCCCCGCCAATTACCGCATTCCAGCCCTCTCGCTGCTACGAGTAGCGCGTGCCGGGGCGGCCACGCTGGTGAACGCGGAGTGAGGAAAGCGCAGGGTGGTTGTTATGGTAAAGGGGAAGGTTCAGCAGATCTAAAACTACTAGCGGAAAGAGCGAAGATGTGACATTGCGCCGTAGATATTACGCGGCAACAGATTAGTCCAGTGGATTTCTCACGGCAGGAAGTCTGGCGACGGTTTGACAC
>BOPP01000079.1:764976-779465 GCA_017312745.1 Gryllus bimaculatus | reverse complement strand
CGTTCTCTCTACCCTGAATCGCCCAACCCCGCCTCGGCCCTTGTCTCCCCCGCATAGCCGCGCTCGTCCCGCGAGTAGGTCCCGCCCTGCCCCCCGCATGCTCCAAACCTCGCCATGCCCGTCCCGCCGCCACACAACCAACGTACCCCCGCCCCAACCCTCCTCGCCTATCCGTATCGACCGCACCCTGTCACCTTTACCTACTTACCACATCCGCCTCGTCCTTCCGCCCAATTTGAAGTCTGCCCCGTCCCATCTACCATACCCGGCCCATTACGCCGCACCGCCCGCTCCGAACCTCCGCGCCCCGCCCCCCGCGCCTCAATACCCCGCCGGCCGCTCCCAGCGGCGCCCCTTCCACCCGCGGGGCTGCCGAGGTGCGATCGCAACACGTGTCACCCGCGCTCGCGGGGCGACGGCGTTTAATAAAACAAATATTGCACATCCCCGCGCGCGGAAAGTGCGCCGCGACCCCCGTCGACCGCTCGCTCGCGCCCCGCCCCCGCACGCGCCGCCGCCACGAGCTTGAGGCGCCCCTCCCCCCGCCGCAGCCGCCGACACCGCCGCGCTGCGTGCGATTAAAGTGCGGAGCATCGAATTGGCTGGGTTCGGTCCCCGTCCCGCTCGCGCCGCGCCCGATTGCAACGCGCCTTGCCCCCACCCCCACCCCCACCCCGCAGCTGCCGATCCGCACCACCTCCCGCTCTGCCCGCCAATTACCGCATTCCAGCCCTCTCGCTGCTACGAGTGCGCGTGCGGTGGCGGGCCACGCTGGTTGAACGGCGCAGAGGTGAGAAAGCGCAGGTGGTTGTATGGTAAGGGGAAGGTCACAGATCTAAAACTACTAGCGGAAAGAGCGAAGATGTGACATTGCGCCGTAGATATTACCGGCAACAGATTAGTCCAGTGGATTTCTCACGCAGGAAGTCTGCGACGTGTGACACGTGAGAGGAGGCGGAGGTAGGTGACGGTAGCAATGGGCAGCTACCAACGGCAAGTTGGTATCCACTGCGCTGCATCTCCCGTTCAAGAGCCCACCTCTGACGCGTTTTAATATAATTTCACTTATTCCAAATTGAGCCCCAATCCGTTTGCAACACTGCGTACAGCGCGTCCGTACAGCGGCCGCCGCAAATGTCGGTTCCGCGCCAAAGGTGCAATTAATCTTCTGGCTGGCCTCGCCACGCCAAGCCGCGCCGCCCCGCGCCGCCCCGCGCGCCGCCCCGCGCCGCACCCGCACCGCCGGCGCAGCACCCCCCTCCGAGGTGCGTCGAGGCTCTGCAACGGGGATGAGGTGAGATTGCGGACGCCTCTGGCAGAGACAACGAGGAATAGAGTTACAAAGGTACCGAAGAGGGTTGCAAGAGTGCGAGGGTAATTAGGGCTTTCCGAGTTTTGTAGAGAAAAAGAGCCCCGATGCAAACTGCATTCCGCACAATAAAAGGCAGTGGAGCAGAAATTTGCATGAGACAGCGGTCAGTTTACGGTTCGTTAGTTACTACGCGAAAATCAACCATTTAGGCCAATAATTTTGTATAATAAGGATATATATTAAACCGAATGGTAAAAAATGATTCAAAAACAAGTAAGAATGATCTTGCAATGAAGTTTCTCAGTTGTTAAACCCGGGGCAGTACAATAGATGAAAAGTTAGAAAAAAAATGAGTTTCCGAAAATTCTTAAAATCCCCGTGATTGTAATTAAAATTTCCATAGTATGTGAATTTTGAAATTCCTGATAAACATCGATTAACAGTTGTATCACGAGGGTGACCCTATGCCGGCAGAAAACTTGAAAGTATTTATCAGAACAAAACTTCTCAGAATATCCATTCTATACATACTGTTAGTAAGTATCATCGAATAAGGCTTGCCCTAAAACACTTTTGGTAACTGCAGTGTGTGTTTACATTCAGAAGGAGTGATTTACGCGTTTCCAGAGCGAGGAGGGAACGCGTCTCCGCGTCTTGCGTGTGGCTTAGAGTGGAGCGCGGCGAAAGTGGGGTGTGCGTGAGGGGCGGGGGTATTGCGCTCGTGTTTAGCGGTGCCGCGGCGCGGCGGCACGATGGCCCGTCCTATGTTCGCGAATGTTTCCTCTAATTCGCCCGCCGCGCCACCCGCTCGCCGCTGCGCGCCCACGCTCCGCCCCCCGCACGGCGCGCCCCCGCCGCCGCGCGGCCCTCGCGCCCTGATTAGCGAGGGTAACTGGATTGACAAAGGCAAGGTAAATGCGAGGAAGATGTCGCGGAAAGCGCGGCGCGGTGTGCGCCGCGAGAGGGCAGAGAGATGAGAGAGAGAGAGGAGAGAGAAAGAGAAAGGAGTGCCGCGCGACGGCGGCGACGAAGTTCGGTTGGGAGACGCGGCGATTGAAGACGAAAGGAGGGCCGGCGGAAACGTGAAGGAAAAAGCGCGACGCGAAGATTCGAATACACAAGTCAACGGAGAGAAAACAGACGAGAGAAAGTCAGATGTACAAACTGAGAATAGATGTTGATGCCAAAATTCGGAAGAGGTTATTGATGAGTAGTGGGTAAAATAAACAAATAAAAATTAGAGAAAACCAAATTTAAAAAAAGTAAGAAGAGAGAATAATAAGAAACGGTGTAGTTCAAGAATGAGACGGGCCACGAACCAGGGGATACAAGAGAGAGAATAAAACAAAACAAAGTAGATAAGATTTGTTGGTAAGATTAGAAATCACTGAATATTTTAAAAAAATCAGAACGTGAGAAGAAATTTTGCGGTAAAAGTGAGACACTGAACGTTGTAAAATGAAAGTGTGCGGAGGAAATGGGAAGAGAAATGAAGAAGATTAGCTTTAAGCCTTAGAGCTGAGAAAAGCAAAGCGTGATCGCCGGTCGAGGATGGCAAGAGGCGACCGGGCGGGCAAGAGGTTGCCAACCGCAGACGGGAGAGCGCGCGAACGCGAGTGAAAAGCCTTGCAGCAGGATGTGAGCGCGCTTCCACCCGCAGCGTCTCACCCCTCCCGTCCCCGCCCCGCCCCGCCCCTCCTCCTGCGCCCCCGCGCCCGCCCGCCCGCCACTAACGAGATGGCGGCGAGCCGCCCCGCTAATGATGCCGCAACGGGCTCCTCAGCCCCGCCCCGCCCCGCCCCCGCCTCCCCTCCACTTCCCTCCACCCCCCCACCCCCACCTCGCTCCTTCTCGAACCGCCCGCACGCAGCTGTTCGGCGCCCTCCGTTACTAATGCCCTTTGTGCTCTCCCAGGTGAGGTTTGCGTCTCGCGCCCTACCAAAAAGATTGCTCTGTCCACGCAGAATGCGCGCCAAGGTCCATTTACGCGCGACCCCGCGCCGCGCAGCCGCCCGTCACCGCTTATTTTTATCCGCCTCCGTTACCGCGTCGCTCGTCTTACGCGGCCCTTCCTGAGCTCTAATTTAGATCCGGCCGCCCGCCGGGTTTTGATCGCTCCTCGTTAGGGCTTCTGCGAAAATCGGCTCCGAAACGGGCCGATGCGTGGAAGGCAAAGGCCACAAACCGTCACTAGGGGACAGGATTGTGGTAGGACAGTCAAAGCCAGCTGCGCAGGAGAAAGGAGACCGACTGGGCATCGAAGCACCGGTGGAGATCCGAAGGGCGATTCGAGTGATTTTTGAGGGTACAGCTGTGATTTTTCAAAACTTGGGCAATGATCGAGGGCGATGATTGTTTGTAGCATAAATATCATCAACTTTCATTATTAGGAATACTTACTAGGGTATTAGTTGCTAAAACTGTAGTCAGAAACTCGGGGAAAAAAGTAATATTGGGACTAGAAGAAATGATGCAAGCCGTTAGTACAGGTAGATGGGTTCGATAAGTGGTATTTGGAATATTTCTTACATGTAGGTATTGTGGCCGAAGATAATAATCAGAAATAAAGATCCAAGATAGGATAGTGATCGCGTCTATTCAGCCGGGGAACAAATAGTTGATTGAGATTGGGAACTGGAATAGTGGATTGTAATTGGGATGTGATCCAAGTGACTGCGAGGTCTCCCAACAGAGGAATACGAAGTACTAACGAAGACAAATTAACAGTGCTCAACATTATGACGTATATCAACAGGCACGAATATTAACTCTGTTATCAAATCCACTACGATCCTAAGCATGAAACCTAGAAGATGAAGACTGCTCCCAGGGAACATGGACCTGAATATTGCAGTTACAGCCACGGAAGAGGAAGGTGTTCAACAATACGGGAGTAGGTGACAGTTCTCGCCCAAGGGCAGTCTCTAGTAGGCGCGGAAATCAAGGCGCTTCGCGACATCTCCCCTCGGTATGCATTTTTTCACCGAAAAGTTCGGAAAGGCTCCGAGAGGAACGGAAGAGTCCGAAATGCTCAACGTGAGAATCGCCAAGGCGGGAGTGTAGCTGCGGGAATAATGGCATACAGGGCCAGCGACGGTGATTGGTCGCTCCCTAGGGCCGGCAGTGAGGTATGAAGTTATGATGGTTGTGATCGAGGCAGTTGTTCGGTACGATTCGTGAACAGTTATAGAGAAGGTCTGGATAATAGTGGTCGTGAGATATCTGGACCTTGTCGTGAAGTGAAGTGCGCAGAGTATTTCACCAAGTCAAGGACAGATGTTAAAATTGTCGTGAAGTCAGGTCGTGTGGTTATCGTGAAGACTGGCGTGGAAGACGCCGTGAAGACGGCGTGAAGACGGTGAATTAGAGGACGGTCATAAGGAGAATGTAAAGAGGGGTGAGAGTTGTGGGCATGGGCGAGAAGAAAGCGTCTTGAAACGGACGTAAGACGGTCGAGGAAGCCTATCGGAAAAGCAGTGGTGAGTGCCTCGTGGTGGAGTGGTGGCGAAGGCGGCTGCTGCGGTTATGTGCGTCGGCAGACCGTCCGAGGAGACGAAGCGGAGGCGTAGCACGAGGGAAGAGCCTCAATATCGCCGGGGCCGGCCGCTGCGAGAGGAACGATGGCTGCTACTTAATTTTTCATCGCGTGTGAAAATTCGATAATTTCGGAGCAGCTGAGCTGCGCAGGAAGCAATCTTTGTTCGCGCCTGATGAAACCCGCGTCTCCGCCGTTGGAATAATCTATGCGGCCCCACAGCGCATCCCCCGCTAACGCTGTCTCTGCCGCCCTCTGGCGTTGCGCTCTTGCGCTGCGTGCCAACAACACGGCTCCCCTCCACCCACGATACAATTCAGCTGCCTCTTGCAATCGAATATTCTGACGAACACATTCGTGTTGTATTTATAACCAGTGCACCATGGCAGATCCTGCGCGAAGCTTCACGGACCTGATCATTCTACTGGCCCACAGTGCTAGGAAGTATTCTTAACGGTTAACCGTACCCATGCCATTTAATCTCACTATTCCCAGTTAACTCTGTGCCGTTGTAACATGTACCATTAAGGCTCTAGACTAACTTTCGTTATTCTGATAGCGAACTACGCACACCAGTATATTACTCACCATATGCTTTGCCCCGGCCAGCAAGCGCTTCTCTGATCAACAAAAATGTTACATAACAACTACCGCATTAAAAAGACATTTCAAATTCAAACGTCAAAATCAGATTCATATCAAAATCCAAATTTCAAAATTCTTACCAGAATCTCGACTGGAACATCTTCTTTTACCAATTGCAACTCCAGAGCTGCTCCCGTGAGTGTCCCTCAACCCTACCAACCTGGGTTCAACAAAGTTTCTGTACTCATCGATCAGCTACTCACATAGCCACCCCCATTCCTTATTAGACACCAGGTACAGCCAAGTTACACATCCTTTTGTCGCAGCAAAAACAAAATAAATTTTCTTTCCACCCCAACCTCTGTATCATCTCGTGCAACTGTGATGAGCGCAGGGGTCCTTGGCAGGAGGTAGCAAGAGCGGGTGAGCCGCGGGCTTTGCGCGGCGGGGCGGGGCGGGGGGGGGGAGGGGACGGGGGAAGCGGAAGTGGAAGGGTGTGACGCCGGCGGCGGCGCACCGCTGAATAGGACAGTTAGCAATCTCCCCGGGGCCTCCGCAACAATGATCCCAACAAATCCCGGGAATGTTAACTCGGCGCCGTGTTTGGCATGGCCGAGCGCCCGCCGCCCGCCTCTCCGCCCGCGCCCGCCTGGCCTTGCGTTGGCTCGGAGCACAAGTGTTGCCCCACTGCAGCGACGGTGAACGGGAAGTCCCTGCGGTTCGAGCCCCGAAAATCATTCGAAAGTAGTCAGTTCGGAAATTATCCACTGTCTGGAGGACAATTCCTATCGCCGAGTTGCACTGAATCGGTAATTTTCCTGACTTCTTCGACAGTTGTCGGTGAATAACCGGAGGCAGTTCCTTGTTCAAATGGCCACCAACGCGTGCGAACTATCCTTTTCGATGGCTTTCCCCTTCTCTCACATTTACAACTTTCATGGCCAGCTGCAGCTATCCACGATTCGGGACACCATCGGGACTTAAAATTATTGTGTCGGAAAACGAAAAGCAGGCTCTGCGCCGTATCTCGGCGTTCTATACGTTCACACAGGCGCGATCTGCGCTGGTGCCATTTCATCGTTTCGCGAATTTCCCATCCGCCACAGCTGCGGAGAGCCCTAGCATAATGGACAACGTCTCCAATGCCGATGAATATGCTCTCTAGGGTTCCGTTGTTCTTATCTGAATATCGTATTTGTTTTGTCTTGTTTTTGCTTAACGCAGCCGAAGTGTTCCCAGGGTGTATGCGACTGACTTCGCTTCGGAAAAGCCTGTTTCAATCCCCTGCTGCTGCTTATCCGACCGGTGTTTTCGTTGTTTCCCTCGGATCATTCAAGGCGAATGCTGGGGATGAGTAATGAAGCCACCAAAACCGGCGTCGCGAGCCGAATCTCGTTAACTACCGTGAATCATGAATGTTAGCGAATTTCGAGACTTGCGGGTCCCGAGTTGCGTGCCTCCTCCTACTATTGGTATATATAATTGGAAAATAGTTGCTTAGTGTCATAAAAGTTCGTAAGATCAAGCCGTATGAGTAGTGTAAGGATTCTGGTGGCATGATTTTACATTTTTGCTCGTAAAAGTTACGATACACATTAATCAATAATTTCTGAGCTTTTAGTTCCAAAACCTATTTAAATATGAATTTAAAAATTCCTCGTACAACTTTCATCTGTTAAATATAGCGCAAAGAACCGAAACAAAAGAAGAAAAACTCATAATAAGCCCTAGTGTTATATAATTGAAAAATTATTACGCCAACACGTTTATAAATAAAAGGCATTAGCAGGAAAATAATTAACCAATTTAACTTCCGCATTCCTCTTTTGGGATTACCACCATCCCTTCCGACATTGTTTTCACCAATTTCTTCATTAACCTTTCATGATAATTATTCCAGCGAGCGGTGTGCGACCGACAAAGATGGCATATAATTGAAAGCTGTTCCAAGTTGTGAATGAAGCCGGGAGCACGGCAGGAGCAGCTTAAATACTGTCCCATTCCATTTCACTAGTGAGTAAGCTTAACAAGTTGCTTAAATTATCTTTCCAAGAATCCTGCGCGAGGAGAGAAACTCGGTTCGGAAGCGAACAAGCATGAAGGCTCCATCGGCGAACGAACGGGCAAGCGCTCGAGCTAAACAAGATTAGCGTTGCGCTAGTGTCGCAAGTAAAGGGGCTAAAAATAGCTGCGAAAATGCCGGCGTGGGGAAAGTGGTGGGGAGGGATGTTAGGATGGGGGGGGCATAGTCGTGGGCGGAATGCTGAGGAGCAGAGCCTGCTGCCGAAGAGTGAAGATTGGAGGTGGTGGTGGGCCGCGCAGGTGGGACAGTGTGTTCGCGTGGGGGAGGAGGGAAGTTAGGCGAGAGGAATTTAGGCTGCTTGGAATGGGGGGGGGTGAAGGTTGGGAGTGGGCGTTTCAAAGGATGTGGACAGGATTCGTGCGTTAGGGAGGAGGATGGGGAAGCATTAGGGCGTTGTTGGAGGTGGGTGAGCGAGACGTGGGTGAGAGGGGGAAAGCGCGGCGGGGTGTAGCCGGGTTTAGATAGGACAGTGAAGTCGGTGAGGGTGGAGGGGTGAAGAGAGGAAGGGCGGGAGAAGTCGGTGGTAGTGAATGGGCTCCCACGTCTCCCAATGGACAGAGCCTTACCGCCCTTTCCGACATTAGCCTCACCCGTCCGCGGAGCACTTTGAAAAAAAAACATTTGCCACGCAATTCGCAGTTGCTATGAAACCGCATTCAAGTTATATGTTTTGTTTCATTCATTCTATAAGCAGACTCATAGTTATTGGTAACGGCGATTGATGACTGGATGGGAAGAGTATGAGAGGTGACTTATGAAACTTCTTTACTAAATATTCAACATAAAAACAAATTCTATAAATTCTTGTAAAAGTCTACGAATAAAATGAAACAAGCATCTAAGCTGGCGATTATTGATCTAGCTGAAGGTTACAGTTTCTTCAAATGGAATGCACAGAATGCTTCACCTCTAAACAGTTTGAGATTGGGGTAACCACTACTGCTCAACCTCTAAGTTTGAATTTTCGGCTGCCTGTAATATTAAAAGGTCATCACCACTTCCTTTGTTGTGCTCTCAAAAAATACTAAACCCCTCTTTTTGTGAAGAAACAAGTCAATTTATATTATTATTCAACCGTCAGATAACTTATGTTCCCGACTCACTAACACATCCACGAGCTAGTTTTCGCCGGATCGGGTAAGTGGGAACATTCACATGAATGCCTGACCGGCGAGACAGCTAACAAAACAGCTGCCTCTAATCAACCCCGCAAACTAACCCATAAACTTATCTTCAACCCTACTCATATACGCGGCAGTACAGACCCCACCCCTGCCAGCACTCATCCACCATCCCATCCCTCCCTTTCGCCTACTCAGCACACACAGCCCCCATTACATCTCTCTCTGTGTGAGAGGAGGGCGGAGGTGGTGACGGTAGCAATGGCAGCTACAACGGCGAATGTGGTATCCACTGCGCTGCATCTCCCGTTTCAAGAGCCCACCTCGACGCTTTTAATTAATTTTCACATTCCAAATTGAGCCCCAATTCCGTTTGCAACACTGTACAGGCGCGTCCGGTACAGCGGCCGCCGGCAAATTGTCGGTGTCCGCGCCAAAGGTTCAATTAATCTCTGGCTGCTCGCCACGCCAGCCGCGCCGCCCCGCGCCGCCCCGCGCCGCCCCGCGCCGCCCCGCACCGCCCGGCGCAGCCCCCCTCCGAGGTGCGTCGAGGCTCTGCAACGGGCGATGAGGTGGAGAGTTGCGGAGCCTCTGGCGAACAGAGAATAGATACAAAGGTACCGAAGAGGGTTGCAAAGAGTGCGAGTGTAATTAGGGGCTTTCCGAGTTTTGTAAGAGAAAGAGCCCCGATGCAAACTGCATTCCCGCACAATAAAGGCAGTGGAGCAGAAATTTGCATGAGACAGCGGTCAGTTTACGGGTTCGTTAGTTACTACGCGAAAATTCAACCATTTTAGCCAATAATGTAAATAAATATATATTAACCGAATGGTAAATGATTCAAAACAAGTTAATGAATGATCTTGAATGAATTTCTTCAGTTGTAAACCGCAGTACAATAATGAAAAAGTTAGAAAAAATAATGAGTTTCGAAAATTCTAAAATCCGTGATTTGTAATTAAAATTTCCATAATATGTGAATTTGAAATTCCTGTAATAATCATTCATTAACAGTTGTATCACGAGGGTGACCCTATGCCGGCAGAAACTTTGAAAGTATTTCATCAGACAAAACTCTCAGAAATATCCATTCTTAATACATACGTTAGTAAGTAGTCATTCGAATAAGGCTTCCCTAAAACACTTTTGTTAATGCAGTGTGGTTTACAATTCAGAAGAGTGATTACGCGTTTCCAGAGCGAGGAAGGGAACGCGTCTCCGCGTCTTGCGTGTGGCTTAGAGTGGAGCGCGGCGAGTGGGGTGGCGTGAGGGGGCGGGGTGATTGGCGACTCGTGTAGCGGTCCCGCGGCGCGGGCGGCACGATGCCCGTCCTATGTTCGCGAATGTTTCCCTCTAATTCGCCGCCGCCCACCCGCTCGCCCTGCGCGCCCACGCTCCGCCCCCGCACGGCGCGCCCCGCCGCCGCGGCCCTCGCGCCCGTGATTAGCGAGGTAACTGGATTTGAAAGGAAGGTAAATGGGAGGAAGATGTCGCGAAGGGGCGCGCGGTGGCGCCGGAGAGGGCAGAGAGAGAGAGAGAGAGAGAGAGAGAGAAAGAGAGAAGGAGTGCCGCGGCGACGGCGGCGACGAAGTCGTTTGGAGACGCGGCGATTGAAGACGAAAGGGGCCGCGGAACGTGAAGGAAAACGCGCGACGGAAGATTCGAATACACAGAGGTCAACGAGAGAACAGAGCGAGAGAAAGTCAGATGTACAAACTGAGAATAGGATGTTGATGCCAAAATTCGGAAGAGGTTATGATTGAGTAGTGGTAAAATAAACAAATAAAATTTAGAAAACAAATTTAAAAAAGTAAGAAGAGATGATAATAAGAAAACTGTAGGTCAAGAATGAGACGGGCCACGAACCAGCGGGATACAAAGAGAGGAGAATAAAACAAAACAAAGTTGATAAAGATTTGTGTAAATTAGAATCACTGAATATTTAAAAAAAATAAGAACGTGAGAAGAAATTTTGCGGTAAAATGAGAACTGAACGTTTAAAATGAAAGTGTGCGAGGAAATGGGAAGAGAAATGAAGAAGATATAGCTTTAGCCTTAGAGCTGAGAAAGCAAAGCGTGATCGCCGGTCGAGGGATGGCAAGGAGGCGACCGGGCGGGCAGAGTGCCAACCGCAGAGGGGAGCGAGCGCTGCGAACGCGAGTGAAAGCCTTGCAGCAGGATGTGAGCCGCGCTTCCACCCGCAGGCGTCTCACCCCTTCCGTCCCCGCCCCGCCCCGCCCCTCCTCCTGCGCCCCCCGCCCGCCCGCCCGCCACTAAACGAGATGGCGGCGAGCCGGCCCCGGCTAATGATGCCGCAACGGGGCTCCTCAGCCCCGCCCCGCCCCGCGCCCGCTCTCCCTCCACTTCCCTCCACCCCCCACCCCACCTCGCTCCTTCTCGAACCGCCCGCATCGCAGCTGTCGGCGCCCTCCGTTACTAATGCCCTTTGTGCTCTCCCAGGTGAGGTTTGCGTCGCGCGCCTACCAAAAGATTTGCTCTGTGTCCACGCAGAATGCGCGCCAAGGTCCATTACGCGCGACCCCGCGCCGCGCAGCCGCCGTCACCGCTTATTGTTTATCCGCCTCCCGTTACCGCGTCGCTCGTCTTACGCGCCCTTCTGAGCTCTAAATTTAGATCCGGCCGCCCCCGGGTTTTGATCTGCTCCTCGTTAGGGGCTTCTTGCGAGAAATCGGCTCCGAAACGGGCCGATGCGGGAAGGCAAAGGCCACAACCGTCACTAGGGGGAGGATTGTGGTAGACAGTCAAAGCCAGCTGCCGCAGGAGACAAGGAGACCGCTGGGCATCGAAGCCACCGGTTGGAGATCCGAAGGGCATTCGAGTGATTTTGAGGTACAGCTGTGATTTTCAACTTGCAATGATCGAGGGCGATGATTGTTTGTAGCAATAAATTTCATCAACTTTCATTAGTAGAATACTTACTAGGGTATTAGTTGTAAAACTGTAGTCAGAAACTCGGGGAAAAAAGTTAATATTGGGACTAGAAGAAATGATGGAGCCGTTAGTACATGTAGATGGGTTCGATAAGTGGTATTGGAATATTTCTACATGTAGGTATTGGTGGCCGAAGATAATAATCAGAAATAAAGATCCAAATTAGGATAGTGATCGCGTATTCAGCCGGGGAACAATAATAGTTGATTGAGATTGGGAACTGAGATAGTGGATTGTAATTGGGATTGTGATCAAGTGAGCTGGAGGGTCTCCCAACAGAGAATACGAATACTAATCGAAGACAATTAACAGTGCTCAAAGTTATGACTATTATCAACAGGCACGAATATTAACTCTTTCAAATCACTACGATCCTAGAAGCATATAACCTAGAAGATGAATCTGCCCCATGGACATGGACCTGAATATTGGCAGTTACAGCCACGGAAGAGGGAAGGGTGCTTCTAACATACTGGGAGATGGACAGTTTCCTCGCCCAAGGCGTCCTCTAGTAGGCGCGAGAAATCAAGCGCTTCGCGACATCTCCCCTCGCGTATGCATTTTTCACCGAAAAGTTCGGAAAGGCTCTCGGAGAGGAACGGGAGAGTCGGAAATGCTCAACGTGAGGAATCGCCAAGGCGGAGAAGGCGGCGGGAAAATGGCATACAGGGCAGCGACGGTGATTGGTGTTCGCCTAGGGGCCGGCAGTGGAGGTGATGGAAGTGATGATGGTTGTGATCGAGGCAGTGTTCGGTACGATCGTGAACAGTTATAGAGAAGGTCGTGGATAATAGTGGTCGTGAGATGATCTGACTTTGGTCGTGAAGTGAAGTCGGTCAGAGTATTGTCATCCAAGTCATAGGACAGATGTTAAAATTGTCGTGAAGCAGTCGTGTGGTTATCGTGAAGACTGGCGTGAAGACGGGCGTGAAGACGAGCGTGAAGACGTGCATAGAGACGGTCATAAGGAGGAATGTAAAGAGGGGCGTGAGAAGGTTGTGGAGATGGGCGAGAGAACGTCTTGAAACGGACGTAAGACGGTCATGGAAGCTATCGAAGAAGCAGTGGTGAGTGCTCGTGGTGGAGATGGTGGCGGAAGGCGGCGGCTGCGGCAGTGGGTTCGGCGGCAGGACCGTCCGAGGAGACGAAGGCGGAGGCGGTGGCACGAGGAAGAGCTCAATATCGCGGGGCCGGCCGCTGCGAGATGGAACAGATGGGCTGCTACTTAATTTTTCATCGCGTGTGAAATTCGATATATTTCGGAGCAGCTGAGCTGCGCAGGAAGCAATCTTTGTGTGCGCGCCTGATGAAACCCGCGTCTCCGTCCTTGGAATAATCATGCGGCCCCCAGCGCATCCCCCGCTAACGCTGTCTCTGCCGCCTCTGCGTTGCCTCTTGCGTGGCGGTGCCAACAACACGGGCTCCCCTCCACCACTGATACAATTCAGCTCCCTCTTGCAATCGGAATATTCTGACGAACACATCGTAGTTGTATTTATAACAGTCACCATGGCAGATCCTGCGCGAAGTCTTACGGACCTGATCATTCTACTGGCCACATTGTAGGAAGTATTCTTACACGTTAACCTACCCATCCATTTAATCTCACTATTCCCATTAACTCTGTGCCGTTGTAACATTACCATTAATGGCTCTAAGACTAACTTTCGTTATTCTGATAGTCGAACTACGCACACCAGTATATTACTCACCATATGCTTTGGCCCCGGCAGCAAGCTTCTCTATCAACAAAAATGTTACATTAACAACTACCGCATTAAAAGACATTTCAAATTTCAAACGTCAAAATCCAGATTCCAATCAAAATCCAAATTTCAAATTCTTACCAGAATCTCGACTGGAACATCTTCTTTTACCAATTGCAACTCCAGAGCTGCTCCGTGAGTGTCCTCACCCTACCAACCTGGTTCAACAAAGTTTCTGTACTCATCGATTCAGCTACTCACATAGCCACCCCCATTCCTTATTTAGACACCAGTACAGCAATTACCACATCCTTTGTCGCAGCAAAACAAAATCATTTCCGACCCCAAACCCTCTGTACATCTCGTGCAACTTGTATGAGCGCAGGGTCCTTGGAGGAGGTAGCAAGAGGGGTGAGCCGCGGCTGCGCGGCGGGGGCGGGGCCAGAACCCGAAGCAGTTGTGCCCGCTGAAGCGCAGCCGCCGCTGTAAATGAGTCGTGCCGCTGCGGGGGGGCGCCACCTGTCGCTAATTACGCGGCGCTGCCGCAGGGGGGCGTGGCGCCTCGACCGACGACCCGCGCGCGGCATCACGGGCGCCCTCTAACCTGCGGCTGCTCTCCTGCCGCCTCCGCCCCTGCCACGGCGACCGCGGCGGTCCTATCGTCGGTCGCCCCGGATCGCTGGCTGCTGCAGATACCGATAGGCGCCGATGCTGGAAATTCAACATACTAAAAGTAGCGGGGGAGGGTCGTAAGAGCGATGTAAATACTTCATGCATGGTACTTTTTTTTTTTTTTTTTGGCGAGAACAGAGGGATCACAAGGAAGGTGCGCCGTAGCGATGGCGTGCTCCTTTTATTGAAGGTGAAACTCTCACCCTTACACTCGCGTACGCTCGTACGCCCCGCCGCCCCTCACCCCGCCGCGCCTCCGCGGCCCCACGCCCCCCGTACGCAGGTTCGCGGGTTTGCGAGCGCTGTTAGCGAAGAGTGGCGGGGCCGCGGTGGGGCTGGGGTGGGCGCGCGAGGCGGAGCGGCGTTGGGGTTGCTGTTGATGCATGATGTGTCGAGAGACCAAGAGCTTAGGTAGGGCGGCCAGGTAAGGCTTCGAGCGGAGGGAGGGGTCTGGAGCGAGGGCGAGGTGAAGAACGTGAACGGAAGGGAGGCGGTGTGAGACGGAGAGGCGGGCGACGGCGAG
>BOPP01000079.1:749732-764682 GCA_017312745.1 Gryllus bimaculatus | reverse complement strand
CGGGGGGGAGGGAGGGGACGGGGGAAGCGGAAGTGGAAGGGTGTGACGGCCGCGGCGGCGCACCGCTGAATAGGACAGTAGGCAATCTCCCCGGGGCCTCCGCACAATATTCCACCCAAATCCCGGGAATGTTACTCGGCGCCGTGTTTGGCATGGCCGAGGCCCGCCGCCCGCCTCTCCGCCCGCGCCCGCCGGGCTGCGTATGGCTCGGAGCACAAGTGTGTCCCACGCAGCGACGGTGAACGGGAAGTCCCTGCGGTCGAGCCCGAAAATCATTCGAAAGTAGTCAGTCGGAATTATCCACTGTCTTGGAGGACAATTCCTTATCGCCGAGTTGCACTGAATCGGTAATTTTCCTGACTTCTTCGAGTCATTGTCGTGAATAACCGGAGGCAGTTCCTTTCAAATGGGCCACCAACGGCGTGCGAACTATCCTTTTGCATGGCTTTCCCCTTTCTCTCACATTTACAACGTTTCATGCCACGCACCTATCCACGATTTCGGGACACCATCGGGACTTAAAATTATTGTGTGGAAAACGAAAAAGCAGCTTGTGCGCCGTATCTCGGCCGTTCTGATACGCACACAAGGCGCGATCTGCCTGTGCCATTCATCGTTCGCAGAATTTTCCCATCCGCCACAGCTGCGGAGGAGCCCTTGCGATAATGGAACAACGTCTCCAATGCCGATGAATATGTCTCTAGGGTTCCGCTTGTTCTTATCTTGAATATCGTATTTGTTTTGTCTGTTTTTGCTAACGCAGCCGAAAGTGTGTCCAGGTGTAGCGACTGACTTCGCTTCGGAAAGGCCTGTTTCAATCCCTGTGCTGGCTTATCCGACCGGTGTTTTCGTTGTTTCCCTCGATCATTCAAGGCGAATGCTGGGATGAGTAATGAACCACCAAAACCGGCGTCGCGAGCCGAATCCGTTAACTACGTGAATCATGAATGTAGCGAATTCGAGACTTGCGGGTCCGCGAGTTGGTGCCTCTCCTCTAGGTATATAAGTTGGAAAAATATTGCTTAGTGTCATAAAGTCCGTAAGATCAGCCGTATGAGTAGTGTAAGGATTCTGGTGGCATGATTTACATTTTTGCTCGTAAAGTTACGATACACATTAATCAATAATTTCTGAGCTTTTAGTTCAAAACCTATTTAATATGAATTTAAAAATTCCCGGTACAACTTTCATTCGTGGTTTAAATATAGCGAAAAGAACCGAAACAAAAGAAGAAAAACTCATAATAAGCCCTAGTTATTATAATTTGAAAATTATTACGCAACACGTTTATAAAGAAAAGGCATTAGCAGGAAAATAATTAACCAATTTAACTTCCGGCATTCCTCTTTTGGATACCACCATCCCTTCCGACATTGTTTTCACCAATTTCTTCATAACCCTTTCATGATAAATTATTCCACGAGCTGGTGTGCGACCCGACAAAGATGGCATGATAATTGAAAGCGTGTCCAAGTTGTGAATGAGCCGGGAGCACGCAGGAGCACGCTAAATGTACTGGTCCCACTGTCCATTCACATAGTGAGTTAAGCTTAACAAGTTGCTTAAAATTATCTTTCCAAGAAGTCCTGCGCGAAGGAGAGAAAACTCGGTTCGGAAGCGAACAAGCATGAAGGCCTCCTATCGGCGAACGAACGGGCAAGCCGCTCGAGCTAAACAAGATTAGCGTTGCGTAGGTCGCAATAAGGGGCAAAAATAGCTGCGAAATCCGGGCGTTGGGGAAATGGTGGGGAGGATTGTTAGGATGGGGGGGGCATAGTCGTGGGCGGAATGCTGAGGAGCAGAGCCTGCTGCCGAAGAGTGAAGATTGGAGGTGGTGGTGGGCCGCGCAGGTGGGACAGTGTGTTCGCGTGGGGGAGGAGGGAAGTTAGGCGAGAGGAATTTAGGCTGCTTGGAATGGGGGGGGGTGAAGGTTGGGAGTGGGCGTTTCAAAGGATGTGGACAGGATTCGTGCGTTAGGGAGGAGGATGGGGAAGCATTAGGGCGTTGTTGGAGGTGGGTGAGCGAGACGTGGGTGAGAGGGGGAAAGCGCGGCGGGGTGTAGCCGGGTTTAGATAGGACAGTGAAGTCGGTGAGGGTGGAGGGGTGAAGAGAGGAAGGGCGGGAGAAGTCGGTGGTAGTGAATGGGCTCCCACGTCTCCCAATGGACAGAGCCTTACCGCCCTTTCCGACATTAGCCTCACCCGTCCGCGGAGCACTTTGAAAAAAAAACATTTGCCACGCAATTCGCAGTTGCTATGAAACCGCATTCAAGTTATATGTTTTGTTTCATTCATTCTATAAGCAGACTCATAGTTATTGGTAACGGCGATTGATGACTGGATGGGAAGAGTATGAGAGGTGACTTATGAAACTTCTTTACTAAATATTCAACATAAAAACAAATTCTATAAATTCTTGTAAAAGTCTACGAATAAAATGAAACAAGCATCTAAGCTGGCGATTATTGATCTAGCTGAAGGTTACAGTTTCTTCAAATGGAATGCACAGAATGCTTCACCTCTAAACAGTTTGAGATTGGGGTAACCACTACTGCTCAACCTCTAAGTTTGAATTTTCGGCTGCCTGTAATATTAAAAGGTCATCACCACTTCCTTTGTTGTGCTCTCAAAAAATACTAAACCCCTCTTTTTGTGAAGAAACAAGTCAATTTATATTATTATTCAACCGTCAGATAACTTATGTTCCCGACTCACTAACACATCCACGAGCTAGTTTTCGCCGGATCGGGTAAGTGGGAACATTCACATGAATGCCTGACCGGCGAGACAGCTAACAAAACAGCTGCCTCTAATCAACCCCGCAAACTAACCCATAAACTTATCTTCAACCCTACTCATATACGCGGCAGTACAGACCCCACCCCTGCCAGCACTCA
This sequence comes from Gryllus bimaculatus, assembly GCA_017312745.1. NCBI lineage: Eukaryota > Metazoa > Arthropoda > Insecta > Orthoptera > Gryllidae > Gryllus > Gryllus bimaculatus. Next base: position 761,786 of record BOPP01000079.1, on the reverse strand, counting down.
TCCACCATCCCATCCCTCCCTTTCGCCTACTCAGCACACACAGCCCCCATTACATCTCTCTCTGTATGAGAGAGGGCCTGAGCGAGAGAAGGGCAGAAAGGAGACGGAGAGCGATGAAGATAAAAGGTGGGGAAGAGAGAGGGAGACGGGAAACGGGTGACGTCGGGGCGCGGCGCCGTCCGCCCTGTTGCATTTGCATGGCGGCCGGCTGTACCGTGAGCGCTTGACGAGCTTGTTAAGAAGCATTGGTACGATTCGTTAGACCTGGAAGCTAACACTTTTGCATCCAATTTAGCGAGCAACTCCTTAATTCTGGGCGAGGCGCCGCGCGAAGCGAAGTGCGGGGCGATGGAAGGAGGGGCGGGGAGGGCGGAGGGGCGGGGCGTGGGGCGTCGGTCGTCGTGCCGGATTAGCGGCGCGCCGGAGGGAAGGAGTGTTCGGAGGAGCGAGAGCGATAGAGAGCGCAATGCGAGAGCGAAAGCTAGGGGGCAAGGGCGAGGACGTACAAAGAAGGAGGGTAGAGTGAGGTGAAAGGTCGCAAGCCAGGGGGATAAGTTGGGTGAATAAACGCTGAAAACAATGATGGAAATGTGGGGGAAACAGGAAAGTGGGAAGGAAGAGGGGCAAATTGACTTTGTGAGATGGCCAAAAATGAGAACGATGGGGTAATACTGGCGGAACTAAAAGACACAGAAGAATGTGATCAAGGGTGAAAGAAGTATTTGATACCCAAGGCAAAGAACAAACAATCAGCCAAAGCAGAAATAGAGGAAAAAAGTTTGATTTGTTAAATAGGACATAGAAGTGGTTTCAAATGAAGACCAAAACTCTTCCAGAATTATTTTTATTGAACGAACCAATAGATATATAAAGCTCCACACCTTCCTAAATTCGGCAGAAAGTCTGTCAGAAAGGACGCCGTGACCTTTCCTGTGTTCCGGCATCCAGGTCGCCAGGGAAGGGCTCGCAAGGGCGAGGAGGGAGCGCCAGGGAAGGCCGGGAGGGTTCGGTGCAGGACGGCCCCGAAGGGTCGCCGGCGCCCGGCCGAAGCGATGCCCCAGTCGCGAGGCGCAGCGGCTTCCGATTGACGGCTGCTTTGGACGACTTCCCTGGATTTACTGCCCTCGTAAAAGGGCTTTCTCTGTGTCAAAATGGATGCCGCGCCGATCAATACAAATACTCCGTATTGACGATTCAATGATTTAATGCGTTTTCAGAACTGCGCCGCTACATTGAAATAGCGTCGCTTGGCGAATTTAGTGTGTTCGTAACAAGTTATTCAAAATGTTGATGAGGCGGCCATTGTGGGAGTTGAGAAGTCCACTTCACACTTCTAAATATATACATTACTATTTGGGGTATAAATAATATTTAAACTTCAGAATTGCCAGTGGACCATTTGTAAGCGTATTGTTTGGTTTAAAACGATGCCTGTAATATTCAACAAATGAACATTGGTTAGAAAGTAACACACGACAACCTGCAGGAGGAATAACATAGAAAAAATGTTACGTATATTAAGAGAAACTGTCATAAAACATTCGTAATCCGAGCCAGGTTTCAGTAGGGTGCAAGAAACTTCATATAGCGCACGCATGAAGAATGCTCCCTGTTCCCAGGGCCGAAACAGAAGGGTGTGGCTGTCTACGTCACCTGCAGCAACTAATAAGTGAGACTTGCACAAGGGGAACCATAACACAGACAAACGGCACGACAAACACTAGTTCCATGCAGCAAAATTTGCGCGACACCCTCTCATTGCGACCAATGATAAAACGCTGAATTTCATTAAACAATATAATGAAGCACCGCTTTGTACATATTTTCCTCGAACGCAGATATATACAGCGAATAGGCCCGTCGCTGTTTTATTCATCTGTCAGGTCGGCGCTGTGCAAATGTGACAGATAAATTACGAAATAACTGACACAAGCACAAAACGCGGGGACTATCGCTTGGTAAATAGTATATTGATCATCAAAATAGGATCCGGAACGCCGTACAAAGTAGATACCATTATCTAAACAAAGCGGTGTGTGGGGAGGGCATTATTAGCGACGGCGCGTGCACATATCGCGCCGCAGAAGCGGGGAGGAGCGGGAGGGGTGAAGGAAGGGGAATCGGTGGAGCGGGGGCGGGGAGGCGCTGCCCCGAATATAAATGGCGGGCGGTTCGCTATTTGCCCACTCCAATCAGTGCAATTATATAAAGCGGGCGGGCGGGCCCGCGGAGGCGGCGCGGGAGGGGCGGGGAGGAGTCGCGGGGAGGGGCGGGTCGAGCGGACGCCGGCGGGGCGACGTGGCGGGGTGGCAGGGGGGGGCTTGTCCATCATATATGAATTGAACTAACGCACTGTGTGAGAACAAATAGCCGGGAAGGCTAATTAAGCGGGCGTAGGGTGCGGGGATGGGAAGGGTGGGGGGGTGATTAATGAACTGCGGGGGACACGCGGGAGGGAGGCAAGGGGAGGGGGCGGAGGCGGCGGCGCGAGCCGCATGACGCGACGCTGACTTGGCGGGGAGAGACGCGCGTGGGTGGGTCCCTTGCCGCTGCGTCTCCGCGGGGGCGAGTTCCTCCAACCGCGTCTTCAAACTTTGCATTGCCACTGTGGGTGGTACTCCCGGATCTCGCCTTCCGAAACAGCTTTGTCCCGAGTTTCTTGTATGGCGTACTCAAGCCCAAGCGGTGCATTCTTAGGGCTAAATGATGACGCTGAGTGATGAGCGACGCGTGTGTTTCTGGTATGAGCTCAACAATATGCATCTTCATTTTCGCAAAAGAATACGATAGAAGAAATTTTAACGCTTACGTATCTTTATGTGCCGACAAAATCGACTATGCATAAAGACACTTGCAACTATAATATTCTCCACCTACTATCTAGTATTGTAACCACTCTTCATCTCACGTCCTAAAGAAGCCGTGTTGATCAGGGTATTCAACCGATGGAAAAACAATTTATGCAATGTACAAATTAATTACACGTCTGGTTAGGCTGAAATTTCCAAAATAGTTGACATTATTTTCCCAGCCTAGAAAATTATTCATTCTTCACTTGACAGCAAGTAACTGCTAATTGGACGGTCGTTGGAATGCGTTCTGCGAAAGCACATGTTCGTTCAGATTACTCATTGCTACCATGCAATACGTGAGCTTCTTTTCTTAATGCAGATAAGGAGCAAATGTTGATCGCGATGGTATATGATTCAGTATTTTCAACTTGCAATAGTCTGCCCTTAGTACCCCACGGTTATCTGCAACGAAGGTCGAGCATTCAGAGCTTTTGGCTGCTATGTCGCCAAAGGTGGTTCGGACCACGTGTTAGATCCCGTGATTTAAGTTGAAGCCATGTTCGCATTAAGATGGTTCGTATGTGTGTTGAGTGGCTTCTGCGGATCCGCGGGCGTAGGCTCGGGCAGCGGCGTTGGCGCGAGCGTGGGCGGTAGCGTGGTTGAGGATCTTGGTGATTTCCACAGGCGGCTCGCCCAGAAGCGAAACCTGTAATGCGAAAGCGATGCGCTGGCAGGACTATTCGCCCACCCAACCACCCAACTCCCTGCTCGCCCAATTCCCCCGTGGTCTATCCGCCCAGCCACACCAGCGCTCAGGTTCCAAAATCCCGCCCCCGAATACCCCCAACGGAATCTTCATTCACAACGCTGCATTTATTCGTTTCGATAACCGTATATTATATACTGTAATGTTCATAGAAACGGAAGAAAAATCATTTATTATACATGTTTTGGGACGTCAGCACATATGATTAGAAGTAATAAACTATGAATTATTTCCCTCGAGGTTCGAAACGTATTATAACAGAAAAGGGTGCTGAAAATGCGTAAGAGAGACAGGGGTGGCAAACGAGCGAGAGGAGACGAAAGCCGGGACAAGTCCGCCGCCGTCATCTCCGCTGTTGCAATCGTGGCCGACGTCGAGTGGCTCGGCTTCCGTCGCCACTCCCGCCGTCTCCACCGGCACTGCGTCCCCGGCCCTTATATAAAAGTGTGATAGGTCAATCCGTTTGATCTTCAGGGAGCATAAATAAGTAACGAGCGCTCCGATCGAAGGCGTGCCATCTTCGCCGCGGGCCCAGTGCAGCCAACATTGTCGCCGCACACGTGCCAGGCGATCCTCCCCATTCGCTTTGACTGCGCCCGAATTTCCAGAGATATTCGATGAGGAATATTGCATTCATTCAGTTCACTCAGCTCGGTAATAAGATAGCAAAGAATCTTTCCGGGGGGAATTCGGCGGCGTTGCTTCAAAGAACTTCCTCAACGTCATGAAACGGAATACATATTCCGTAATGTGACTTAAAGAAAAGACGAGGTATCGGACCTCTTATGAAATTTAACAGGGAGAGATTGAACCGTTAGAAGGTATCCTTTCATGTACAAATCTCTTTTACCAATCACGGTACAACGGAAGATAATTTAAAACCAAGCCTAAGTGTGTAATTAGTCAATTTTAAAAACGAATTATGGTTCTTACGTCAGAGGAAAACAAAAACGTATTCATAAAACGCATTATTTAAATTTTAAATATATAAATTCCCATTTAGACCCTGTATTAAATTATCTAAATGTTTGCTCTACAATGAAACGCTGAAAGTAATTTAGTAGAGAAAAAATATTTTTTCTATTAAGAAAATCTATTAAGAAAATAAGAGATCAGAATTATAACACCTTACATAATATAAAAATCTGAATTATCATTTAATTACGATGATAACATATCCGATGTGATAATTAAACTACTAAACTTTCAAAGTAAATACTTAGTAATGAATAAGTTAATTGTCTCATGAATAATAACTTTCGAGCGTTTCGCAGAATGGTTATTAATTCCGAATGATTTACTACTCATACTTTGTAAAGTAAAGTTAAGTTAGATATTGCACAATTCCGACCCAAAGAACCTTACAAAAAGTTTAATCATCACAACTTAAGTGAAGAATACTGCGCGTGCAATAACAACGTGCACAATCCCAACACTTCCCTCCCAACGCGCACTTGCAGTTCGTGTGCGGCGCACGCGCGCGGCGCGGCACAGCCGTGGCGATCGGGCCCCGCGCCGCGGCAGCACGTACGCGCCGCGACGCAGGCGCCCCCTCAACGCGAGGATATGAGCCGTGAACCCCGCGGGACGGCGGCCGTAACTAGCGGCGAGGGCGGCCCAATCAACGGGGACATTTGCGTACGAGGCGCAACGCCCGAGCGCCGCCGCCGCCGCCCGCCGCCCCGCCGCCAGCGCCGCCGCCCGCCGCCCGCCGCCGCGCCCAGCGCCGCCGGTCCGCCGCCCGGCCTCCCGCCTCACTTCCAATACACGTCGCGGCCGCGCCTCGCCCTGCTGACGCCCGCTCCCTCTGCACGCTGCCTGACCGCCCCGCCTTCTCTACCTGTACACCTCGATCTCTCCGCCGACCCCGTCCTCATGACAGTCCTGCCCCCTCCGCCTGCCAACCCCGCCCTGACCACCTGCACGCCAACGCCATACGCCTGCCTTTAACCCTCTCTCTGACCCGCCCTCTCCATCCGCCAGCATTGCCCTCTTCGCCTGTCCGCCAGTACTACCCACCAGCCTGCCTGCCATCTCCATCTGCCCGCCCCCACTTCTCTCTCTGCCCGGGCGCCCTCACCGCCTGGGTCACCCACCTATCCGCCCCGCCCACTCGTTCTGTCCATCACCCTCTCTGTCTGCCCCTAAACCCTCTTTACCTCTACACCTTGTCCTCTCCACCTCCGCCTACCTCTCTCTCTGCCTGCTCCCCTAACCATGCCCCGTCTCCCACCTGCACCCTCACTCACCTAACCGCCTCGCCCGCCAGCCCAAAATCGCTCCCCTCGCACGTCGCCTGGGCTCCACGCTCCTCACTAACAACCTCTGCAGGTCAGACGGCCGTTTCTCGTAGTTCATAGCTAATTTTCGACCTGCAACTCATTGCTCATTTATTTGTGTTTATTGCATCGTTATTCTTTCCTCATTGCTCATTCATTTTGTTCCACATTTTCCCATTGTTCAGTCGTTCCTCCTTCCGTGGTGGTTCGTTGCCCATGGCTCGTTGTTCAGTACTCTTTATGTTCATTGGCTCATTGCTCATTGCGTACACTTCACCGATTCCTGGCAATTGCCTGTTCATGCAGAAGTTGCTTTGTTTTCTCAATGTCCGTCACTTTCACCTAACTACCGCTACACTATGCTCCATAATAATGTGGATACCTATGGTTTAGAACAAACGTATATTCGTCGTCTTGCAGAGAAATCTCTAGCTATATGGTAGGACTTAGTATAAATGGTTTTGATTAAAACATACAAAAGAGATAACAACTTATATGAATTCGCTAGCTCATACTATGTGTACAGTCAATTTACTCAGTGTGTTGCATTTTACAAGAGATAAAATGAAAAAATGTCACGAAGCCGCTTTTCTTGCCCATGGTTGGCATTTCACACTAAATTTACCAATTGTCATTAGACCTTCGGCGTTGCATCTCTCCGTGTCCCCGTTTTGACCGATCGTTTTGAGGCACATTATTCGCAATACGGCAACCGACATGCGGTCGCTCTGTCACGATTCTCCATTTATCTCTCAAGTAACTATCTGCATCTCCATTATTCCCTTAGCTCCTGCACATGTCACTTTCAATTGCTTTATTTCATGTATGCCCAATTTTCTATTCTTGGCATTTACGCTGCCACATTAAAGTCACCTTACACTTTTTTCTGAAATTTTTGCAGTAACAACAACGCAATATCTTTCCGAACCGTCTTTGAGAGTTTAATTTTCGTATTTCTTTGCCGCGTCTCCATTCTGGTATTATGGTATCCTGCCTACTAGATACAAAAACAACTGTCCCTTAACTCTTAACTTAACTCACTTGTTACTTGTGTTCCGCCTCGGCTTTCTTCATCATTCTACAGACTTTGGTATTCAGCAAGAAATATTAGGATGGGCCGCTCTTCCTTGTTCCCTTACGTAGTCTACGTCACCAGAACCTTCCCCGATATCCCGCCTCAATTCCCATCCCCGCCGCCCCATGCACAGAACAGGTCCGAAACCGCCCCGCCACGAATTTCAGTCGCAGGAGCCGAGTGACGGGGGTGAGGGGTGCAGACGTGTCAGGTCGTATGGCGGGAGCCCGAGGACGAGTGGTGAGATCGCGGTGAGGAAGGGGATGAGAGCAGGGGGAGGAGCGAGCCGTTCCGGTCGCTTATTTCAGAGGCAGTGCGAGGCGAGGCGAAGCGAGGCAACGCGACGCGACTCGACACGACTCGACGCGACGCGAAGCGACGCGCTCCGCAAAACGCGAAGGGTCGCGTAATGAACCGCGAATCGCCCGCTCGCTTGCGCACCGGTGGCGCCGCGCTGCGCTGACGGCCGCTGCCCTAGTTAAAAGAGCGGGACTCCGGCTTGCACAGTTCAACCTCGCGTGTTGGGAAGGGGCGGGATGAAAACGTGCTAGTTGATGTAAAATCTTCAGTTAGCGGTGTAGCTATGTTATTCTTTTTGTTATGTTTTGTGTTGTTTCAAAGACAGGTTGTGAGTGATACTCATAAAAATGTAATAAAATGAAAGACGTCGCAGTCATTACAAAACAGCAACACGAATCGTCAACATATGAATATATGAGTAAAAATTATATCATAATAGGAAATTAGACACAAAACGAAGAGATAAATTGTGTCTATGTTCTATGTGTACCATATGTAAAAGTTGTATTAATTGTAAAGGAAATATTTTCAAAACGTATATTTTTATTATACAGTTTGAAGATTGCTTGGCCTTGCGTATTATATAACTCAAAGATCAAAAATAATTTTGCCGGTACAAATTTCTCTTAATTAGCATTACACATCTCAACCTCCCGACTATTGCTACGAATGCGGTACTTCAATTGCTTTTGTAGAAAAATATTATTTGATATGATACATACAGAAGTATGATGCACTGGTATATACATAGTATACATTCATATGCATACATACGTACTACATATGATACAAGCATGAATATTAAACATACATAAAGAATATTGTTGTAGCTTCTGTCATACTCGAAAATTTTATGCAACTGTTCTAATCCTCCTCCGTTGGTACCATCTCTCAAAAACGTGTATACGCGGAGTGCGGACATTCCACATCACCGTCCAGCCAGTCGGACGAGCTCCAACAGTGTATTCGGCTCCCCACACGTGCAGACATTTAAGGAGCGGGCCCCTGGCTGCGCAAATGCAATCAAGGGCGATACCCGAGGCGAAGAGGCTCGCTCAAGGACATCGGAAGCCCATCGCCGTCCCCGCCCGCAGCCGCGCCCGCCACCAGCCCGCTCCGCCGCCTCACCCACCCCGGCCGCCCCCGCTCTCCCCTCCCGCACCGCGCAGCCCGCCCGCCAGCCCAGCTCCGCCCGCCGCCCCCCCGCCGCCCCGCGCCTGAGAGCGACCGGCGCCGCCGAACACGCGCAGCGGTTGACCGCGCGCCCGCGGTGACGGCGACAGCGCGCTTCTCTCTCACGACTCCGCCTCGCACCCTCGCCCCGCCGCGCCGCGGTAGCGCCCTTCGTCGGCGACGCGCCGGCGACGGCGGTGCACAGCGTTCGCTTGCTGGCGGGCTGCTCTTGGCGTTCGAAACGCACTGCGTGACACGGGAATATATTAATGTTTACAATCACAAAATTTGTTAATGTGGCGTCGCCGACGCTTTCAGTGAAATATCACGTGATTTTTTTAAAAAAATTGTACATTGGTTAGCTTCTATTCCAGAACATAGCGTTCCATTCTTATAGATTGATATTAGAATATAATTTTGCAATTGAAATTCTCCTTCAAAAGATGATTATTTCATTAGAACTATTGTATATGCTAGACATAAAATTAGCCGATAATTTCCTCTCAAATTATCCAATAATACGACAATTTCCTTCGAAGTGATCCAAGCCCTGCACCGCCTACGCTAAACAGTGGCGTCTGAGCGAAATAATCTCTAGCTACTTCTGTTCATCATCGCCTGGGCGTCGTGGGCCTCACTGGCGGCACATTTAGCTGTTATTATAGCTGCTTGTAGCGGCGACCAAGGTGGTTCGTGTGGTCGCCGCCAGATAACGGTGCTAGAAAACGCAAAAACCCCTTTTTTTGGAGAATTTTTAGCATTGGATGAATCCGGAAACAAATCATCGCTTGCTCTGGACTTCGACAACGCGTCTCTTACGACGTTTCCATCGTAAACACTGACTGCGCTCGCCACCCGCGCCACGGCTTGTATTCGATGATTGCTTATTGACAGGCTGTTCGCGACATTCGAAACATACTGAACAAATGGAACTTGAAATATGCATCACACGTTAATAATGTTTAAGGTTCCGTGATTATTCTCTTCCATTTCTTCATAGTTCTAATCCAGTTTATTTTGGTGAGGAAGTTAATTTAGTAAAAATAAAAGAAAGAAAATTTTAAAAAATCTGTGAAATCCCACTACATCTGGGAAAATATCATTTTGTCAGCATCTTCCCTATTTTTCTAACATTTTGTTAATAAAATACAATTTTCGCTTGCTCTGAACTTCGACAGCGAGTCTCCGTCAAGTCTGCCGCATCCTCTCTTATTTGCTGCGCACCCTCATCCCGCATTGTTTTTACCGTACCCCCGCCATTAGCTGTTTTCACTCATCGTTCCAAATCCCGTAATAGAATGCTCGCTTGCTGTCGCTGTGTTCATGATATTCTGAACACACTGCAGTATTCGAAATATGTATCATAGTACCACGAAATATTTTAATATTTTCTAAGATTAAATTTTTATCGGTCTTTACATTTTCTAGTCACTCCCTCTCATTCTCATAGTTCTTTTTTTTTAGATTTAAGTTACTGCCATTATTAGACTAAAATCTTCAAATTTTATAAAAGCATTTGCGATTGTTTAGTAATATTCCTCTTAATCAAATACTAAACTTCTCTCATAATGTTTACTTGTCGTGGGCTTCGATAGCTTGTCGCCCTTACCACCGGCACGAATTTCCAGCACAGCGCCCCCTCCGCTCCGCTCCAACACGGTCTCCACCACCGACACCTGCGCTCGCTACGCACCCTCGCCCTGGCATGTTAACCGGCGCTCCGTCCTCGACGCCGGTTGTCCTCACCGCCCTCAGCTGCTCTTGCCGCCCGCAACACAATCCGTTGCGCGACGTTCGCATGTTGTCGTAATGCCTTCGACAAGCGAGGTTCGGAGTATGAACACGCACGAATATGTTGTCGTTTTAATCAAATGTGCTGCATTGTTGCCTTATTGTTTGTCGTCGCTTTCTCTAGGTCTATTCTAACTTACCCTTAAAATATCGTTGGGAACATTAAAATAGAACAGAACATTTCATCTGATATTCTCAATATTTTGAAAGCTAAAAATTCGGATTAATGCCACTTCATCTGAATAACATTCGATTTTTTGTTCGATATCTTATCCTGGAACGAGTGGTGTAGTTGTCAATCGTCTCGCATTCTTTTTGTGAACACCTGGGTTAAAATTTCGATTGATCTCTCTGGAATTTGTAGAGGATAAAGGGAGTTCGCAATTGGTTATCTCGGCGTTCTCCAACCTCTCATCACTCATGCCATAATATTCACGATCATCTTTTTGTCTAATTTCACAACAAAGCTTAGGAGCTGGGGGCTGATTTAATAATAAAGAATAATAATAAAATAAATAAAATGTATTGTCCAGTAAAGATCTTAAGTTGAACTTGATTGATACTGGACCACACATTTTATTTACTTTATTATTAGAACGTATCTATTCACCAGCGATCTTATTAAAAATGAATAACTTAAAACATTTTTTATTGTTGGTAATATTTCACTACTCGTACTTTGTCCTCTTATCTACTGAACTCGTTACTTTTAAATTCTCGGGACTAAAAGAGTGGATATTTTCTCGCGACCAGATCTCCACAGTTTGCCGTCGACTACCTTCACGCCCCCACCGCATCAAGTTCATGCACGCTCTGCTTTTTCCGTGCGTCCTCCTCTCTCGCCTGCTCTCCTTCGTTCATTCGCTCTCCTGTCTCGCCGTAATGTACAATGTTTGGCCCTCAAAGTCTGTCAATTGATACTATCTAGCCAACATTAAATGTACTTCCCATCTGCCACAATCAGCAAAAAATATTATTAAAAATGTCTCACAAGGTCCGTCCCAGATCATTACTCTTCATCACATCTTTATTCTTACTCACATTCATCATATCTTATATGCTTTCGCCTAGATTTTCATGTATATTCTGATTTGCTGTGGCAACGCTTTCGTCGCAGACACAAGTTCCAAATGCAGGTCATCTTCCGTTGTCTGCGCCCTCACCAATGGCATGATCTGGTCTTACCCCCGCACCTCCTTAGTTAGCACCTCCTCGTCCCGTCAGAAAAAAGGGGGTACCTGCTGTCAAAGCATTTGAAAGGTGCAATGCTAGAATCTTAATTCATACTAATATCGATGAACAATATAGTTGATAAACGTTTACGCCACGTGTCCTTGCTTGGTTGCCCTTTTGTAGACTTTCTTGTTAATGCGTGATGTTTTACTACAACGCAAGAAATAGGGCTTTCGACGAGTCAAAAACTACATTTCTTCACGTCATCCACAAATTTTGTTGAAACTAGACATGTTTAAGTGCAACAGGAAATTTCCAGAAAATTAAAATTAAGCGTCAGTTAATTATGGTTGACTTCCCATTGTTTCGAGGTTCTGAAGACTTGATCTAGAATATTTTGCCTTTTCGTGATGATAACTCATCTTATCATTTTTAGTCATAGTTCCACTCATCTTTCCTTATTTACACCACACACACCATTCATTCATATGCCGAGGTCCCAGCGTGCTCGCACGTCATGTCCGCCCTTAATTCACCCCATTATATCCTTTCCATCCTCAAGATCCTGCCGTATTTCGTCACAATCGCGACTCGAAAGCGTATCGAATCCTCATACTCCACCCCCGGTCCATCTCCTGCCCCGCCCCTTTCGACCAGCCCCTCGCATCCGCACTTGATCGGGCTGCCACTCCTGCCGCCCCTTCC
>BOPP01000079.1:718959-735047 GCA_017312745.1 Gryllus bimaculatus | reverse complement strand
TGCTCGTCCTGCGCCGCCGCAGGGGCCCACTGCGGCTGCGCGGCTTTCGCGGCATGACACTACTTGCGTTTGCCGCCGTAGTTTTATCTCCACCTCATGTCATACTGCGGTCGTCCCTTCCTCTCATCTGCGTAACTGTATCTCTGCATCCTACTACCCGACATCCCTCTACCATCCGCGTTACCCTCTCCATCTCAGACTAACCCGATTCTAATCGTCGGTCTCGTCTCGTTTAGAAATGCTCTTGTGGCGTCCCTATCATTGCTCAGAAATCCATGTTCCGGCTGGGGTTGGGTCACGCTCGATGAGATACCTAAATGAGGGAAACGAGTAATCAAAGTGTAGGTCAGCGATGGATCTCACGTTCCAGCGTTGGTCGAACACAGCCACCACCCTGGGTTCAACATGCATTACACTTACGGAAATAATTTTAGTTAATTTAGTTTAACGCGCCCGGGAACGAATTCTCTCTAAACCGTACTCCATCTACCTACGTTATTTACATTTTGTTATAGGGAATTCCCCACGTCTGTTCCACCTATCGTGGGGTCCGTTTCCACAAGCGCCTCCTCACTTGTTCGCTTCCTCCTCCTCTTCCTCCGCCGCCGCCGCCGCAGCGCCCCTCTCCGCGCGCCCTCTCGGCGCGTCCGCTGAGGTAATATAAGTCAAACCACTCGGCGGGCGAAGGCTCTCTGCAGCGTGTTCGGGCTCGGGGATCGCCCCCAGAGGCCTGCCGCTCGGCCCCGCCCCTCAGTTCGCCCGCCCCGTCTCTTCGCCCTCCACGCGCCGCGTGTCACCGCCGCGACGCTCTCGCGCCCCGCCACGCCACGCCCCGCCCCGCCCCCTTTCCGCTCGGCTCCCGCCACGGCGCCGGGATTTCTGCCCGCGAAGAGAACGCAAACGGAACTTGGGAGATCGCTCTTAGAGCGCCCCCACCGCGCCCCTCCTTCCCCGCGTGGGCGTGGAACAAAGGAGTGTCGAGAGGAATTGCCCTGCGCTAGCTACCGCGGCCGACGGGAGGGGAGGGGAGGGCCAGCTACTATCAATCACTACCTGTGGGGAGCGATCACGCGGCTGTGGCAGCATCGCAAATCACGCATCCGATAGTGAGCTATAGTTCCCTTCCCCTCTCTAGCTTCCGTTTATGTCTCTTCTATTTATAGATTTTTGTTCCAAATGTTATCTGGTTGTCCAAATGCCATGTTTGCGTCGTATCATTAGTTGTTTTTTATACCTGAAAAATACAGCTATTTTATATTTATGAAATGTATATCTTTATCAAATCACGTTTAGCACTGACGAAATCAACCTAATGTTAGTAAAACATTGCATTTATTATTTTACACAAATCCTCCCTAAAGTGTTCTTCCTTTGCGCTTGCTCCGTAATATTTCGTATAATTAAAAAAAAGATCTTTGCAAGATTGCAACCTTTTAAAATTCAAATTTATAAATAAAATAATGAATTGCTGTATAGTTCAAAATTATGAAAAATTAGTCTTAATAATAAGACGGCAAATTCAAACACTACACCCGTTGCAGCTGATTCCCCCACAAACCGCAACTTCCACCCCGTAGTTACCGCAGCGTTCCTCAAGAACGCCCGTTCCCAGACTAGCAACGCCGGAAGTGGCGCAAAAATAAAACAGCGCCACCCAACACCGGCTATCGACGCGAGAGCGACCAGGGTGGCGAGGGTGGATTTCACCGACTTCCCCGGAATTAGCCGAAAGGGAAAAGGCGAGGAAAGGACGGGTGCAAAGGAAAATAGAGAGAGGGAGAAAAGGGAAACACGCGCTCCCTGGGAAGAGCAGTAATGAAGCGAGGGCTCCGGCGACGGAAATATCAAGTGGAAGGTAGAAGATGTTTAAAAAGCCAGCCGCTCTTACATAATTTGCCGTAGCATTACAGTAAACTGCTTTGCTAAAGAGTTTAACCGCAACGCGCTTGGCTTACGTAGGATGAGCTCTGGCGCTTGCACCAACGGCGTTGCCGCCCCCGACCTCGCCGCCCCCGCTCCCGCCCCCGCTCCCGCCACCGCCGCCGCCGCGCCCCCGCCCATGGCGTCCACTTGTTGATTCGCCCGACCCGCGCCGCCGCCGCCGCCGCCGCCGCCGCCGCCGCCGCCGCCACCGCCATCGCCGCCGCCACCACAGCGCCGCCTCTTGACGGGCGAGTTGACTCGCGCGGCGGGGGTGGGGCGGGCGTGGTGGAAGGGGTGCTGAATATTGCGCTGCAATACACGCTTTGCAGTCAGATGCCTGCACGCGTTAGAGGGCGACCTTTTCGCACTTTGCGTGAGAGTTTCGGTAGCGCGTTTGTGGATCAAAGGGAGGATGGAAGTCTAGTTGTCCATAAAAGCTCTCTTATGAAGTGGGTCCAACACATGAAGGGCCCACTTTAAAATACTCGTGTAACTGCAATTTGTTTTGAACAAATTCAGAGACTTTTAAAACCACACTTTTTTTAAGTAAAGCGAAATTTTCATGTAAAAAATTACTATTAAAACAAATTTAATCACAAGCTTTATCAACACAATAGATATAATTAATATTACAATGTACATACACAGAGTTGGCTGACTCAGTTGCATTTTATTAAATGTATAGCATCAATTCGCCGAATCATTTCGCAACAAATTGACTCTTGAATGGCCTACAAATTGAATCGATTGTTATAAATTCAACAGGATGGTTCACGGAATAATTGATGTAATTCGATAGACGATCGTGTTTGTGAATGCACGAACAATAGATAAATGTTCATTACAGTATCTTAATTACCAGGGAGCTGCAGAAAACTGAATTTATTTGTATCGGTAACTAAATGGGAATGGACTCAAAAGTCCAGATCGTGATGGTAAAAGAGCTTGGAGGATCATCGAAATCCGAGGCTGCGTGTTCGAATCCGTCGTAATGCGTTGGTGTTTTCACAAAGAGGTTTTTGTGAAGGAGTTAGCTTCACACACCACCACGCACCCCGTGTAAACCAAAATACTTCCATCCATAACACTTCGTAGCATACTTATTTACCTTCGTGAGTGTTATTTTCGGCTGTCTAATGTCCCATACATTGCGACAATGTTAATTTTAACTTCCAAAGTTTGCTTTTGTGCTCAGAAGAATGAGTTTTATACATTACATGTTTATGTTCACGGGCAGGGGTAAAATGTATACAGTGATACTCAGACATCATCACAAGTGAAATGAGATGCCCATGTCATATCCTCATCTCCAACAGGCATTTCAAAATGTTATAATGGGCTTCACACATTTCCTGTGATCCTCATAGAGTATTTTACGACATTGTCTTGAGAAGATCACCAGAAACATATATCTTCTGGAAGTTTGCATGTTCTTGGCACTATTTTATGTACCTAGGAGAACAATGTACACATTTATCACACAATGAAAATGAATAATATAATTACAAACGTGTTATGCAACAAAATGCTAATTTCACATATTCATATCGTCGCCACAAAAGCAAACTTTTTTCCTCATAATGACGATTTGGTGGATTTTCGAGACATGGAGAAACAGGAGAACCCAATTAATGTACAAGGAGGGGGGGATTTTAAATGTGATATATTGCGTTTTCATTTCTTCATCATTGTCACCGTAAGATATTTAGTAGTGGATTTTTTGATTATTTTGTTTCCGGAAGAGTAAACCACTTTCGTAATTGTAATGTAATTGGCTTCATGTAATTGTTGTGCATATCAAATTGTGTATGTGTCGTTGTTTTTCTTGCTAAATTGTGAGATCGAGCTGCGCCCTACACGTTGGTTTGAGAGTCATTTCTTCCCTATATATCTCCCCCAAAGTGGCTCACCCCATCTAGCCGTACAAGCTCTAAACTCTCTATATTAGAAGTATGGCGCATGTAAGTGTATGTAATCCACGAAAAACCATCAATGAGAACAGCCGGCCGTTAGTATTCTCCTCTGGCTAATGCCTGAATTCGACTTAGCTTCATAGATATTGTAGAAAATAGGCCACCTTCGCCACTCTCACCTCTTATTCAGAGTCGCTGTAGTCGGGCCTACTGCCAGCTGTGTGCTGAGTCTCATTCACCATTCATTCTCCCCCTACGGTAATTTGTAGTGGAAGGCAGAAGCACGTCACCACTGTCATCATCTGCTCAGGAAATGGGAAATATCGACCCTCGTCTTCTTCAAAATGAATGTAACATTCCTCCCCGAAAATCTGTTCTCATCGACCAGCTGACGTGGCTCTGGGCATCAGCTAATATCACTGCAATGCCTCTAACCAGAAGGTCTTAGTTTCGAGTTTTGATGGGCAGGACTTTCTACACTAGCTAGATATATAGGTCGAGGAGAATTCTAGCGGCCAACTGCTTAGGTCGATAGTTTTCTGTAATTTCTCCAATCTACACCAGGCAAATGCCGGAGCAGAACTGTTACAAATGGGCCACGGGTCACGTGCGATCTTTCCCTCCTCATTGTTGCTCTATCTTCACCCCATTCGTACACTTACACACACACACACACTTACATGCTCCACTCTGCCTCGCATGTCGGGAGACCGGTCGGGAATTAAGAGCTTGTTCCGGGTGGGGAGGTTCTCCGCTGATGGGAAATAACTAGCTGGTGTGAACCTCGTAAGCCGACATATAGGTCGGCGCCGGATCTCACCTACCAGCAGGGGGAGATCACTGCTGCCTCACGCGATAAAAATATCACAACTACTCTTACGGAACTAATGATCTTCGCAGTTGGCGCACCCGAAAACACCAATCAATCCTTTAACCGTCCTCAAAAATGTCAGTTGACCTGTGAGTCGTTCGTGCGCTTCCGGATGGCCTCGGGCGAGCTCGTGCGGCGCCCTCTTGAGCCAATTGAACGCGCGCGCGCGGATGCGCATGGAGCAGCTGGGCTGCAAGTGCGAGCGGGGCGCGAGCGCGGGCGCGGGCGAAGGCTGGCTGGAGACTGAGCGAGCGGCGTCGCGTGTTGCAGGAGCCGATGGGCGGCGGCGGTGCC
Source organism: Gryllus bimaculatus (assembly GCA_017312745.1). NCBI lineage: Eukaryota > Metazoa > Arthropoda > Insecta > Orthoptera > Gryllidae > Gryllus > Gryllus bimaculatus. The sequence continues at coordinate 730,046 of BOPP01000079.1, read as the reverse complement.
TCGCCCCGCAACCAGAGCGGAGCGCCGCAGTGAACGCCGCCACCACGCCGCCGGACATGCACAGCACCGACAATGGCACAGGTAGGCGCCGACACCCACGCGGCTGCACTTCCACGTGCACTCGCGCGGGAGCGCGTTCATCCTATTGCAATTGCACGTCTAGTTGCGATTTCAACTGAAACGAGCACTTGAATATGCATTTGTACATGCTCTTGTACGCGCACGTGCATATGCACTTGCATGAGCACTTGCACGTGCATTTGCACGTGCACTTTGGACGTGCACTTGCATTCCCACGTGCTCATTTATTGTATTGGGAATTTCAGCGTTACACTATTTGTTCAACCACATTTCCATTCTCTCATTTCCTTTATTAACTCCTCTTCCCCTTGTCATTTTTTATATTTCTTTACTTTTTCTTTTAATTTTCTCTCCTCTCATTTTTCCTCCGACTTCCTTTTCCGCTCTACTCATTCTGTTTTCCTCTTATTCGCTCCGAACAGAGCATTTCAACGCTCAAGAAAGCAGTGAAGACAATTTCGGTAAAAGGAAATAATTCCGTCAGAAATTTTATAACATTTATAGTGAAAGACTCTTAAGCAAAATGAGCATGAGAAATCGAGTAAGTTTTAAAGTCATAAGTAGTTCAAATAAATTTATTATATGAGATGAAAAAAATTATCCTCTGAAGAGAAAGCGTTCGCTTCTCGACTGACGAAGAAGCGCCTGAGGTATTGTTCATTAGAATCGTTGTCGAATTTCTGATTCCCGACAGCAAAACTGTGTAAGATAGCTGAGCCATCAGAGAGTGCTCATGAAAAAATGTAAATAATATCTTATGTACAGACATCTTTAATGCAAACAAATATTTGTAACTTCTTTCTTCTTTACGGTTATTTAATCAGATAAACATAACCAACATTTCTTCGATGAAGTATACATGATTCCATGTTTTAAAGTAAGTTTAACTACTAGTTACAATAGTAGGTACAACGTCTTACAACATTTCTACAAAAAAGACTCGAACGGAAGTTTATGTAAGTTCTTCTAGCTTGTTACGTGTGATATAAAATAAAAACCACTTATACTTTTAAACGTATTGATTTACATTTCTGATAGGAACAGCAGTTTACTTTTGTACATAACGATCACTTTATCACCTGATAAAACGACTCGGACACGACGCCACCGCCCGAACGCCAAGGTTACAAAACCGCCGCTTACGAAAACCTACTCAACCCCAATAAAAATACACGACATTATGTTTGTCCACACACGCAGGTCGTGCGTCCTCACAATCTACGAAACAATAAACAGATCTGTATACGGGCCGGCGGCGTGACGCAGTGCTTTGGAAATGAGGTCCCCACGCCGCCCTCCGCCCTGCCCTGCGTGCGTCCTCACCCCGTCGCCCCGCCCCGGGCGGCGACGCCACACGGCGGCCAGACTGGCGCCGCCATGCTAATACGGCGACGCCGGATGTCGCCAGCCGATGTAATATTCATTACTTTATATTTGAATGCTTCCGCTTGGAGACGCCTAAACGAATACACGCGCGCGACTCCCCGCGGCCAACGCGGCGCCTTCCAGGTGTTCGTCGCCACCTCCCGCATACCCACGCTCCCTGCCCCCGTGCGCTCGTCCCCCTGCTTGCCTATCTCTTCGTCCCACATTCATTCGTCTCACTTCCTCTCGTCACCAGCTCTTTCAGCCCCAGTCCTTTTGGCCAAGTCCCTCAACCCCTCGTCCCCTAACCCATCGTCCCTCAACCCCCCCTCCCGAACCTATCGTCACCCAACCCCTCATCCCATAATTCCTCGTCCCCCAACCCCTCGTCCCCAACCGCTCGTACCCCAACCTCTCATCCACCAACCCCTCGTCCACCAACCCCTCGTCCACCAACCCCTCGTCCACCAACCCATCGTCCACCAACCCATCGTCCACCAACCCCTCGTCCACCAACCCATCGTCCACCAAACCCTCGTCCACCAACTCCTCGTCTCCGAATCCCTCGTCTCGCATTCCTTTGTCCATCATCTCCTCTGCCATGTCCCCCTCGTCACAATCCTTTCATATTCCGTCCCTTCTTCGCTGATACTCGATCCTTTTTCTAGTCCCTCTCTTCTCATTTCCTCGTTCCCTGCCCCCCACGATATCTGTCCCTTCGTCCCCTGTATTCTCTATCTCCCTTCCTCCGTTCCTCTTAAACAGCCTCGGAGGCAATGGTACGTGGTCGGTTCCGAAGTAATTCGCAACGACTGGCATGCGCAGATCGCGTCATAATTGACGTTGACAGAGTTTATGTAACAGAGTTGTTTGTAATGCTAGCTGGCATGCAAATAAAGGAAGCAAGATTTCCTACAAATTAGAATTGAGGACGGAGAAGAATATGATGAGGAAAAATGAGAGATGATAGGGACTTGTAACTCCAGAATACGATAGTACACACTCAGAGCATAGGAAATTGATGGAAAAGTGTATTACGAATGGTAGATGATTTGAGGAAAATTTCCGAGATGAGACATCGGTGGAGAGATAGCAGTGAAGATGTAGAAGAATGTTGCAAAAATGGTGACAAATGACACAAAGAGAACGGTGTAGGAGGATATCAAAGATATGAAATGAAAGAACGAAGAGGGAAGATGCATGTCCCAATGTGTCACTGCAGGCGATCAAGAAAGAAATAGGTGGAGTGATCGACCGACGATGGAGAGGAGGAAAGTAGAAAAGACGACAATTCAAGTGATGCCAATTCCAGACCCGGCGTCACCATAAGAGATGATCGCCTGTGAAGAAACCGACCACGACAGCACCGGCGGCGGCGATGGCGACGAGGCCGCCAACGACCTGCTATTGGGGACAATATTCACTTTTGTCTCGGGGCGGCATCTTTGTCCCCGAGGAGGTGGGCGGGGGTGGGCGTGGCACCTACTCCGCCCCGTGGGTGGACCGGGCGAGATTTCGCATGCACGACTCCGCGGAGGTTACGTGACCGTGCTTGCAAATGCGACCCGTCACGCACGACGCGCAGGGGGGGGGGAGCCGCGGAGGACGGGGAGGGGCGCTGTGGAGGTGGAATCATCAGCGAACGAGGGCGATAATTGTGAGAGCGCTGAAAACAGAGAATGGGTGTGTCGAACGAAGGGAATGTATAAAAAGTAATGAAGGGAAGAGAAGGATGAGAAATAAGAGAAAAAAAACGAAGAGAGAAATAAAAAGGAAATGAGCAATCAGAGAGATGTTGGAGAATAAAAAGTGTAAGCGATTGAGTGATGGAAGATTATAATTGAAGCCAACTAAAGATTTGATTGTATAAAAACACAGAGAGAAGGCAGGTGAATTTAATGAACGTAGCACTCTGTGTTGGAAGCAAATAAATGTAAAAGATCCAGGCAAGGGAATGCGCTATTTCCAGCGATGAGTGAATTGCCGATTCCGCAGAGGTCGGTTGATGAAGCATAAACATTGACGAAAATGAACAGAAAAGAAAATATGTCTTTGAGATTGAACGAAGGACGAAGGGTCGCCTCGACTGTTCAGGTTAATAGTCCCGTATGTGAAGTGCGTGCTATATTCCCGAATGTGGCTGCTGGAACGTGAGATTCGGCCCTGACCGTATACTTGACTTGAAAGATTTTCCCTTCCAGATATCTGCTCCAATGGGACTACGTCCCAGCTTGGACGTGCTCCCAATTGGCCTCCCGACAAACGTAGTAGTTCATTGTTCATGTACGTGTGGTGTGTATATGTGTGTGTGTAAGGGGAGATGAGGGCACAAGAATGAAGAAGGAAAGATCACGTACGGTCCCATAGGAAGCTGCTCCGGCATTCGCTTTACATTAATCGGAGTAACCACGGAAATGTACCAATCAGAGCAGCATGCAGCCAGAATTCTCCTCGAGACAGTGGTCGAATTCGAAATATTTACGTAGCTCGTGTCGAAAGTCGCCATCCCCAGACCTCGTGGCTAACGATGCGAAGCGGCAATTGTTCTGCCACTGATCCATCGCAGTCAGTGAAATTGCCTCCAGCGGTGACGCCTGCGGGGCACTCCTCGTGAGCTGCGTTTGACCGAATCGATCCTCGCAGTCGACATCTGAGTGTCGCTTGGAGCGAGTGGCGAGACGCGACGCTCCGCACCGCCCCGCTCGACTCCCGCCGGCCTCCAGCTCGCTTTTCGTCTTTTTCTCGACCACCCCTCCACACCCCTGCTCACTCCACACGCAATCGTTCTCTTCCTTTGACGCATTCACAACTATCTTCATCCTTGTCTCAAGCACCTCCAAGCATACCTCTCCTCCATGCCGCTTTGCCTCTGTCTTCAACTTTCTTCGTTATTGATACTATGATCAGTATTCTTGACTGATTCTACCGTCGTATTTGCCTTTCTTCTTCTCAACGCGAAGTCACATGGGAAAATAGCAGAAAGAAGACTCCAACATTAAGGAGATAGAAAGTTCTTTGGATATTGCATTTTATTCCTCGGTGTTTATCACTCATCTTTCAGCTCTTTCTTTGTATGCAGTTTATCTACATTTAAATTCACAGATTAAATACATTTTTTCTTACTTCATTTCATATGAATTTCTTAAAGCGGGATATTTCTTCTCGATTTTCATATTCCTTCTCTATTTTTGCTGCTACCATATATCATTACGCAATAATGTAAATATTATTCATAACTCATTTCATCATAACGATGTTTTCTCATTTATGAACCCAGTGTATCGTTTCGTACTGAAATCCCATTATATATCATGATATGTCATCGTGAATGCGACTTTGAAAAAGATTTCTGAACGGTTAGAAGATTTTTTCGTCAGGATTTACTTCACAAACTACGTCGTATACTATCCTTCTCCTGACGTTTACTGAAACGGCTGATTCAAGACCCATTCGTGTTTTATTCATCAGTATCTGAAGCGACATCTTTTTGAGCCGTCAAAAGGAAACTGTCCAGAACTCTATTCACCGGCAGTGTATGAGAAGGAAAAGTCAGCTTCTCCGAAGGCAACTATTCTTACTTGAGATCACTTCCCACTCAGACAAGTCGTCCAGAGTTAAAAGATAGATAAAAAGCGCTTATGACCAAGCAGAACAAATGTTTGAAATGTTTCTAGTAGTTCGCGTATTATGAATGCACTATTATTCTACACAGAAAAGAGTAACTACAAGAAACTCCCAATTATTCATGGGGGAAATATCTGTTTTGTGTATTCAGTTTTCTCCGACTGTTTCCCTTTTTTAACAATAATGTCGGGAGGCAACGTATCAATAATAATTACACATTGTTGGAGAAACTTTATTCGCAAGTAAGGAAGAGGTTCAACAAAAAAACAAAGACAGTTGACCGATGATTTGTTAAAAAGTAGAGTTGTAAATAATACAATTATTCTTTACCATGTAAGTAACTATACTTGTCATAGTATAACATTGTTTCGATTATTTGTGGAATTCACTTATTCGTGATTTCCGTGCAACCCAGTTTCGTGGAACGTTTAGCCTATTTACACTTTCAAACATTTGTTTGCATCGTATTTTAACTGAATGCATTGAGATCTCTTGTATCACTTCTAGAGGTAGTAGCTTCAGTTCTAGTAGTATATTCCACTCTCATCTAGAGAGATATTTCAATTAATTTAGATGGTGAACGGACATCTTAATGCAAATAAATAGAATTCAGTTTTCTTGCCGTAATAATATTAGTTGTGTGTTTTCACAAATTAGTCGTGGTTATAAAGATGTTTCATCATTAAAAATTTTTCTTCTTCTTGCTTTGCATATTCTATTACGAATCACTTTATTTTTCACATTTCAGTTTCGTTCCCTTTTTACATTTAACTCGCAATTCTCCAACTCTCTGTTGTTCATCCCTTTTTCACCTTTCTTCCTTCCTCCTCACTGCACCCTGTTGTAAGAGTACAAAAAATTAGATGATTTTGTACTCCAATTCTATCCAATTTGAAACCGCACAATTTGAGACCGCTCACAAGCTAACCTATATAGCAGTGTAAAGCATAAATAGTTTGTTTCCAGAATCCCTTATATTTGTATTTTGTTCTCATTCTAATCAAAATGCATTGTTAGGTTTTTCACGTTTCTCAGAGCTGACACTATTTGACTGATTCATTCAAGTAATAATTCCGTCCAGCATCCACTGAATCCTCATCTCCCTGCAAACTTCGTCATCCACCAACTCACTCGCAACAAATCCACTAAGTCGCCGTGCTCTTCCTCACTCGCATTGCCCTGACAAACCTTCCAACCTGTCCTGAATCGTTACTTTTCATTTTCATTTCCCCCCCGTTCATTCCGTTTCGACCGCTCTTTTTGTTGCCTTTCATTGCCATCCCCTGACCTTCACCTTAGCGCCTTCAAAGTCTCTCAATTCAGGCCAGCAGCACCTTCGCTCCACTACGCCCTTTTCGGCTCCTCGCGTCCTCCTCCTCCTCGCCGCTGCGACCCCACCCCTTTTCTTCCCCGCCTTGCGCAACCTTCCCCCGCCCTCCGCCGCCCTCCGCCGCTCCCGCTCCCCCACCCCGCCCGCAGTAATGGGGCAGTGGGTATTGCCCGCCCGCTCCGCCTCCTTTCAATTCGCCCGTCCTCGCTAAACGGGCACAATCAAACTTTTGCAATATCATCTAACGCGCCTGCTATATAGCAAGAACATTTTAAGTGTTAAACTCCGGCATAATAACTTGGGAACCATTATTCAGATTTCTATATAAAAACGAAGAGAACAACTTTGATGTGTCTTTATGAAATCCCATAAAAATGAGCGTGCCAGAAAAATGCATAAAGTGGATGTAATATAGAACTGCATTTGAGCGTATCCAATATGTATATACATGTAGAAAAGATCTTTTTTAATGCAAACAGCATCGTACTTGGCCATATAACGTAGCGTTATATATACGTCGACATTTTCAATATTCAATTACATCAGCCAGTAAATCTCGCAGGAAATGGCACCCAGACAGCGCCCAAATCGAAGAAGTCCGCGTCGTAAAGCCCTTTCTGATATTTATTATTTGTTTCCGCAGCTGCTAAATCCATCGCTGATGCAGATCGAACTTGTGCCGGCCGTGTCCCGGGGCCGCGACCCTTCCCTCTACTCCCCGTCTTTCCTCTTCTTTTCGCTTCTTCTTTCCGCCTGTGTCTTCTCCTTCGACTTGCCCGCCCGCGCCGGGACCTCTCTCCCCGAACGCACCGGCGCCACCGCCGCCCGCGCGGACTTGCATTTGATTTCTTCATATTTCTTTCTCCCGACGCGCGAGGCGAGGCGCGGCGAGGCGAGGAGGGTGCGTCGAAGGGGAGGGGGGGACCTTCCGCTTTTATTCCATTAGTGTCTTTCATCTTGCCCCTCGCCGTGCCATCCGTTCGCGGCGCCGGCCACCACGTCGGTGGTGTGGTGTGGGGTGTGGTGCGGTGCGGTGCGTTGCGAACAAGGGTGGGGCGGGGCGGGGGGCGTGGCAGGCGCGCGTGGCGTCTTTTCTTCATTTCCCTTTCGTGCGTCGGAGCGTGCGGCACGCGCCGCGGTGCAGGTTGACTATAGGCCGCCACCTGTTCCCGCAGCCCAGGACTTTTTTTTTTTGACAGAAAGGTATAGTGTGTGGATAAATGAAACATATGTGGGATGCACGTATTTAATTAAATGTTTTAGTATTACTTACGCGAGAGAGATAAACAGCATTTGTATTTTGCTGTAAAATGTGTTGGACGTTCTGCGCTTTCCAGTTGGCTGGACTCGATATTTTATGATGACAGCAGAGCGGAGAATCGACAGTCCGAGCCTCACCGTCGACTTGGAAATACTGAAATCTTACCGTTGACTTGGAAGTGCGAGGCGATTCAAAATATTCGTTCAAACTGACGACGGTTGTTGCTAAGCTAACTTAGGAATTACTTCAACACGAATATATTTTTGTGAATCAACACTCTATGCAGATCAGTCCACATGTGATCCATTTATCCATTGGCTCTTAGAGTTGGTCAAAAAATACTCTTTTCTTGAAGAGGGGGAATTGTTTTTATCTCAATGCGTGTGCGCGCTGGTGTAGTGCAGGTTCTTTTGTGTTTAAGTTTTCAGGGCGGACATGACGTGGGTACTTTAAAGAATAGTAATTGTTATAGGGATAACCGTAAGCATCACAATAGTCCCAGTTATTTCTCTGGTTACTGACGCCATATATATTACAAATACATCCATTATTGTAGTCATCTTTATTCTAATAATTAAATGTTAATCACTCAAATTTCTTAGTCACCACAATTCTTACCGTCATCACAATTGTTACTGTCTACCCACAATGACGGGCTAATTTCACTTCAATGATTAAGTTCTCTTCCCAGGCTACCATAATTAGAATAGTCAAAACTTTCAGACAAATTACTAATCCCACAATGCAGTCGTTAATACTCCATCTGTTGGCACTACAAATGCCAAAACATTTTAAAGACATTTAAGTCTATCTTTTGATTAAATCAGTCATGGAACATGAATACAAGTGAGAGTTGCCCCGGATATTATTGAATAAGTCTCATACATTAGACGGTAATTAATTGAGTACAGTCGTCGCTCCAGCGTACAGATAAACATCTTTTCACTCAACGACTGACACTTACCTTCTGTTACAATTCTTAATTTACAATGCCACTCTCCTTCAAACTTTCCCTGCGATAAAGCTTGATTTCATTCTTGAAGCATTGATTTCACATTAATTTCCCCATTGCATAGCTCGTACTTCTAGAAATCTATATCAATCTCATTGATTCAGTCTTTGCATTCAAATCGCCCACAACGCCAAGCGTATAATGTTTATCACACATTCTGTTGCACAACACGGCTACCTCTGCGCGTCTCCTTCACAATCCAATCGATACACACAGTCCGACACCGACGCCGCCACTCCACCTACAATCACTAACAAAGTCTGACCCCGCCCCCACCGCCCCCACCGTATTCCTGCCGCTCGCGCCGCTGTCCCTCGGCGCTTGGCGAGTGAAGCGCTTGTCGTCCTCGTCGTCACCGCAGTGTCCTCATCCTCACCGTTGAACGGCGCAGCGTGCAGCCCGCCGCCGCCGGCGCGCCCTCATGGTTCTTTTGTTCGTCCGCCGGCTCGGTAATTGGCCGTGTATCCAGCCGCGTTTCCAAGTCACATTCTATTACTTCGCCCGGTCGCCGGCGGCGCGCAGTGGGCCAAACGGGCGTTCGATTTGGTCAAAGAAGCTCAGGACAGGAATAATGTAGGTAGAATAGCTGGATAGTGAACGGCGGCGTATATTTAATATCTTCTCACACGATTGCCCCGCCAGGCAGTCCATATAAATGAAAATATAACAGTCATTTTGTAGTACGTTATAATTGTTGTTGTTATTAATAATAATAATAATAATAATAATAATAATAATAATAATAATAATAATAATAATTTTTAGTAGATAACAGCGTTCCAACATCCATAAGAAATTGATATAAAATGGAGGAATCAGCAGCCCAAATGAATGTGATACTCTCTGCATCTAAGGATTTCTAACTCCTTTACAAATAACAATAGTCTTTCTCGTATTATTCATGACAGTGAATTATAATTATTATAATTACAATTTTGCAAATTATATACTGGAAAATATTTCACCTACATTTGGCAAAACCATTTGTTAACATTTTCTAATACCGAGTTAACAAAGATTAGCCAACACAAAAACGTACCCGCTAAATGTAGAACTTCGTTAAGAGCGTGAATGAAATAATGTACACGAGATTTGCGTGATGATGCTTTGTATTGTAACTGATAGAAGAGAGACTTTTTGGTTATTGAATTGTTACGTGAAGAAGGCAATGCACTCGCAAAAAGCTCTCTTGAAAACACATTAAAAGAAGAACAATGTTCTTTATTGAATGAATTATCATTCCTATTACAATCCTAAAAAAATTGAATACGATTATAAATACGATAATTAAACCATTTTGAAACGATTCAATTGAAGTTATAATGAATATATACGTTGGATTCGTAGGCTTTAGGGCCAGAGTCATTTCATTCTTCGCTGTCCGAGAGGAGCCGCGTCTAATTTCATCGAGCTGGCATTTCGGCCATCGTTTTGTGGCCATTTTCAGAGCTATACTGCTGGCCGTAACGTCAGCTTGATCTACTGAGACGTGGCTCATCCCGGACAGCAAAGAATCAAAATCAAGATATACGTTGCCTTCAAGAATTCCTCCTTCCTCCTAATAGCAAATTTGCATTATTTTTATCAATGCTGTATAAATTGCGCTTGTGGGAAGACAATTTCATTTTGAGCGCATTTGTACCCTATTTACTCTGAATTACATTTTTGTAGTTTGAAATGCGTGTTGATAAATGGCAGAAAGGTATCCGAGAGAGTTGTGCTGTGATTTTGGCCCACTGTGCACCGGCTGCGCCCGCCCTCGCGGGTTCGCTCGTTCGCCCGTTCGCCGCAATTCAGTCGCGCTCTCACTCGCACCGCCGCCAGAGCGAGGCGTCCAACCGCGGCGGGGACAGAGCGGGCGGGACGGGACGAGCGGGCCCTGTCAGGTGGAGATCAAACTGCACGGTTTGCCGCCCCTCGCTCCTGATTTCCGGAGTGCTCAGTCACGCTGCGGAGACGCCTGCGGTTTGCTCTCACCCTTTGCATCCTTAGGCCCTTGCCCTCGCCCTCGCCCACGTTCTCCTTCTTGCCCCCGCCCTCGCCCTCGCTCTCGCCCTCACCCTCGCCCAACCCCTCGCCCTCGGCCTCAGCCCCGCCCTCACACTCGCCCTTGCTCTCGCCTTCGTCCTCGCCCTCCCCTGCCCTCGCCCTCCCTCGCCCTCCCTCAGCATCCCCCGCCATCGCTCGACTCCCTGCCCTCGGGCCTCCGCTCAGCACTCTACCAAGAACACCTCCCGCCTCCCCCTCCCTCGACTCCCAGCCTCACCCGATCCACCCAACCGCATCGCACACTCGCGATCACTTCGCCCCCGCGTCACCTTGACGTGCCGCTCCCTCGCTCTCTTCATGCCTCACCTCTCACGGACTATATTTCGCACCTTGCTCCCCTTCTGCCCCTTTTCCGCGTTCTAGTA
>BOPP01000079.1:677203-712308 GCA_017312745.1 Gryllus bimaculatus | reverse complement strand
CTCGCGCCCTCGAGCACGAAACCCGACCCCGAAACCGAGAAGCAGACAGGAAAGGCTCTGGCTGGAGGGAGACTGCGCCTTCGCGAATAGGAATGTTGAAGGAAGAGGAAAAGAAGACGAAGAAACAGGAAGGAGAGGTGGTGACGAATCGGGAGGAGGAGATGGAAAAGCAGGAGGAGGTGGAGAAAGGAAGAGGAGGAGGTAGAGAAAGAAGGAGGTGAAGAAAGGAAGACTACATGAGTAAAGAAAGGGTAGATGAAGAAAGGAGATGAAAAAAGAGTATGTGAGAAAAGGAAACAGAGGAGAAATGAAAAAAAGAGGAAGAAAAAGTGTACCAGGATATGTAGACGAAGAAGGAGAATGGGAAGAATGTGGAAAAGAAGGCGTTGAATAAAATGAAAAAGGGAGAGGAGATGAATATCAAGGTCAAGAGGGGTAAAAAGAACTAAGGGGGAATGTGGTTTCGGGTATGACTTCGCTGTTGCCCATCTTGATTGCTTGGACATTGATATAATGATTTTCGTTTTCTCTAATTGTAACTGCAAGAAGGAAGGAAAGGCAACATTAGGCCTAATAGTTTAAATTACTAATTCCATCTCTGGTATGCAGTTTAAACTTTAGTAGATATGGAGGAAATTTGCGATGCACATTTGTTCCATTATATTTTGGTTTTTTTTTATCATTTTCTAATCCATATAAAATCAAACCAATTTAACCAAACTAATTCCAAAAATTAGAATGGCTAATACCCAGTTCCTGCTTCTGGGTACGTTATCGTTTTATTATTTCAGCTTGCTCCTTTCACGTTCTCATTTTTCATCCAATAGTTACTAACTTTAAACTTTCCACAAAAATGCTCATCATTTTGCCTGAGTTCTCTGTGACCATTGACTGAGACTGCTTATGATGCTCTTTGTATGATGTAACAATGTAAATGTTGACAACTGTACTTTCTTGTAGCTTCCCCTCTCTATCTTTCTCCAACACCTCAGAGTAGGAGGAGGAAGGAAACGTCGACTGCTGACTGTATTTTCACAGGCGGTGACGTGGGAAAAAAATTGGATATCGTCGATTAATGTTTTAGACACTTCTTTCTTCGAAACTCAATGTCATCTTCATTTTATTCATCGTTAACGCATAACACCACACGTCATCATCAATTTTATATGGTTTAAATGTTTTTTTTAATTCTCTGTCTCTTTCTCTCTTACTCTCTCTCTCTCTCTCTCTCTCTCTCTCTCTCTCTCTCTCTCTCTCTCCCTCATAAAATGTTCTTTATATTTTTTCACTTTCCATAATCTCTTAAAATATAACATTAATTTAATGTATATTATTCTTTTGATTAGAATACTCGGTATTGAATTAGAAATGTTCCAGATATATAATTCATGAAAAATTATTTACTTCATGGAAACCATCGTCAGGAGTTGCACATTAGTATTCGTGCATATCTTCCCTTCAATTTTTATTTCGTTTGGAATGCGAATGCCTTGTATCCTTTCATAAAATTCTTGGACACACAATGACAATACATACTTTTACTTCATTTTGCATCTTGTCACCCTTCAACCGATAACAATGGAAGGGTTTCCTGAATAAGAAAAATCTTCACATGAACAAACGCAAAGTCCACAACATTCATTTACTTGAAACCCAATTGAATCCAACACCACAAATACGGCGTATTGTTCCAGAACCGTAAGAACGGCCTACTTTGCCCCAATTTCAGATCCCAACTGCGGGCTACTTTGTACCAAACTCTTTGGCAATTCTTGTAAACATATTTAAGGTAGGCTTATTTCACTGGTGGTGAGGCCTTGCGAAATCACCATTTCACATACGATCCTGAAGCAATCCATTGTTCCACGCAGGGTTCAGTCTCCTTTTTCTTTCTTTTTTAATCTTTCGAGGCAAAGTAATATGGCAGAGCGAAATAACACATTTTACAGTAACCCAAAGGCTTAGCAAACCGACTCATAGGATCCCCCCTTGTCCTGCGACGCCTCGATTTCCAGGCCGCCCCCAGCTCCTTCTCTATCGATCACAGCGCGCGCGACGGCTTCTCAACGAAGCTGCGACCCCGGCCTCGTATCTATTTCATTGCCCGACCGTTTAGGTTTTGAATTATAAATGAACGGGGCTGATTGAAATCATAACGTTCGAGGTTCGCCTGCCATTTATACCCGCCGTTAACTCTCGCGGCCGTATCGGCTCGCCCGCTTTTTACGCGAGGGAGGGGTCTATCCAGTATTTAGTCCATCCCCGTGCCGTTAAACGGCCGCGATATAAAAGAATAGTGCGCGACCCCCAGCACGGCGCCGCGATCAGGCCGGCGCCCACCGCCCACATAACGCGCCGCCAGTATCATATATTCGACATTCAAGATTAAACGTACCAACATAACGCCCCCCGGGGTTGTAAAGGCTGCCTGCTTTAACGTGGGGGTGCCCCATCGGCTCGCTGACCGCGGGCGCGGCGGCTGCTGTCGCTCTTTGTGGAGGGGTGTGGGTTTGGGGCTCTGGGGATGACGAAATGTCCTCGGGGTACTTTGATCGACTTGTCATGCATTGATCCTCTCTAGACATAATACGCTAAGGAAATACCTCATCTATTACCAATTATAAGCAACAATCGGCACTAAATGCCGTAAGGGTGGTTTTTCTTATGAGACTCCCTCTCGCCCTTCATGAAACATATTTTAGACAAAAAAATAAAAGTTCTCAGATTTCTGTAACAGCTAGAGCACAAATAACCTGCGTTTGCCGCTACACTGCTCCTTGCTTCATTGCACCTCGCCACACTGCACCTCGCTACACTGCACCTCGCTATACGGCACCTCGCTACGCAGCACTTCGCTACGCTGCACCTCGCTACGCTACACCTCGCTACACTGCACCTCGCTACACTGCACCTCGCTACACGGCATCTCGCTATACGGCACCTCGTTATATGGCACCTCGCTATACTGCACCTCGCTACGCTGCACCTCGCTGCGCGGCACTGACTACACTGCACCTTGTGTGCAGCGTACAGTGCACCTCGTGCTATAGAGCACCTCGCGGTACACTCCAACATGCGCTACACTGTACCTCGCACTACACAGGACCTAGCGCTACACTGCAACAGGCTCAACACTGCACCGTGCACAAAAGACTGCACCGCGCGCCTTCATCGTGCTCAACTCTTGATCTCTGTAAAATACAGTTGAAACGGTGTTGTTAGGACACTAGTTACGTTTAATATGCCGTAATCTACACAATAAGACCTCTTTTTTGACATTACTTCAACTTCGTAGCAAGGGTGGTCAAAAATATTCCAAATTAGATTTCACCAAGACGCTACTCGTATTTTTTAGTTTTAAAGTACCAAAGTGTAAAATATTCAAGTTAGTCCACAAAGTTATAATTCTTTGTAAATGACCTCCCATGTGCAATGTTTAGTTGTTAGGATCTGTCATTTATAAACCGGACTAAACAGCTGTGAAATATATTTTTTCTATTAGTTACTTACTATTTTCTATAAGTTATAAATGTGCGACAAAGAGGTAGTGAGAAAGTATTTGTGAGGCATGTGTACACTGGCATGTCCACTTACGTAAACAAGAAGACATAAGTAAGCGCTTTCTGGTCGCTTTTTTAAGGCTTCCCTCTCCAACAAAAAGATTACTAAGAGACAAATAAATAATGAATAAACTCGAGAATAATAGAAATAGACGTAATAAAGAAACAAGGAAGGAGAGTAGCAGGAGAGACGAAATTCAATTGAAGGAGAGAGACGTTAATAACAATTGAGAAAGATCCATGTCGGAGCGGATGTAAGAATCGAGTAGACACTGAATACGTGCCGCAGAAAAGAATCAAAAAGAGACACGAGAGGTCGCATATGAAACGCGAGAAACGGCAGGAGAGAAGGGAACGGCAGGATGCAGCCAACTGCCCGAGATGCCACCGGATGCACGGCCATCTTGGATTCAAATACTCGTTCGGGCGCCGGCCGAATCGGCGCTGCAGCGCGCGAGTGCTCCCCATAATTTAAACGCGAGCTCTTTACAGCCTCGGACGTCGTGGAATAACGATATAATATCAACTAGGACCGCGATTGCTAAGATTATGGCGTAAATAAATTTTATTGCGAGCCCGATAGTTCGGGACGGGACGTGTCGCAATTGGTGGCCTGTTACGACTTATTTATAACGGGGCTCGCTCGCGGGCTATGGCTCCGGCCGCACCGACGGCACAATGACGATAAATTCGGGCCATGGATGCCCGAGAGTGGGTGAGGGGACGGTGGAGATTCGGAGAAGGGATGGTACTTGCCAGGGTTATGCATGGAGGGTAAGGAGGGGTTCATCTGCCGGTCAAATAATGTGGCCCTACCACTTGCGACAAGCGAGGTTATCGTCCTCCATTCTGTAGTCTTTCATACAAGTCATTTTAATGATTTTGAATTCATGCGTTTGCCACTACCACAATTCCGGAGTGTTAGATTTTATTAGATATATTGGTTGCTTGCAACATTTGCTGGAAATGCTGTAAAGAATAATAAACTTCGTGTTTAGTCCAAAGCGTAGACCGGAAGCCTCATGTGCTTCTTGTCCTCGAATAGGATATCTTTAATTTTTCTTTCAAATTATCTCCAATAAAGCGCTAGATCAATGTTCAAAATGTTTATAAGCGAGACCTAATTAACTAAAAAATCGTAAGTAAGCTTCCTCAAGCGCACGAGCACAATTCTTTGGGGCTTCGCTTCAGCTTCAAACGTCTTCAAACGACTCAAGTACACATTGCATGTATGATGCACAAAAGCAAATCATCCGAGAAATGTGTAGTATCAAGTTTTTTTTTTTATTTATTGAAGTTGGAACCCGAACGATAACCACGCGGGAAGGGAAAAAAAGGCAGAAAATAAAAGTAAATATATTTCACGAAAACAGTCAAAGAAAGACTCTTTCAGATAAATTGCAAAATGGTGAAGGGAGCAATATGATTAGAATTAATTCAAATTGAACATAAAACATAATATAGCAATACAAAAAATACGAAAAGGAAAATGTACGTTGAAGGAGAGAGAATGAGTCAGCAAGTCATCAAAGAAAGCGAGGCGATTGCATTCGGAATATAAACCCTATAGCACGTGGGGCCCAGCGTTTGAGCATCATCTCGTAAGCGGACGCCGAGCGAGGGACGCGTGCCTGTCACGCGTTGAGCGATCGCCGTCCAGCTTCCACACGCGCCGGGCACCTGCCGCCGCCCACCTGGACCCCACTAGCTCCGAGCGGGCGGCTGGGCGGAGATGGCGGGGACAAATGAGCTCTCTGCCCCTACGCACGCGCCGCCCCTGCCGCCAACCCCCTCGCCGCCCCTGCCGCCCGTCCCCGCCAACCCCCGCCAATCCCCTCGCATCCCCCCGCCAACCCCCGCTATCCGCCGCCCACCCCCCGCCAACGTTCCGCCAACCCCGCTATCCGCCACCCCCCGCCAACGTCCGCCAACCTCCGCAACCCCGCACCCCCCCCCCCCGCCCGCGACACCCTCGCCATCGCACTCCCCGCCGCGGGACCTTCGGTCAAGATCGATGGCCTCCCCCGATAACCCGCCGTGGCGCATGATGAGCTATCATAGCTCCTAAACGCGGCCTCCATCACCGGTTACGCGGATCCGCCGCCCCACCCCCTTCCCTGCCCTGCTCGCCAATTCGCGATCCAACAACTACAGCCGTCGGGTATGTGGATTCTCCCGTCCACAATGGATGATGTGTGCGATGACCTCCGTATGCGAACCACCGCGTGTCTCTTTGAATGTAGCTTGCCAGCAATCATAAATTTGAGATAGTGAGTGAGAACATGCCTTGTATCACAATATTGACTTGGTTTATTAACGAATCACCTAATTATATTACTTACCGTCTCCTCTTCATTGAACATTGACGTCTCTAAAGTACTTTTGTTTTTAAATTGGTTTTTTTGACCAGTTGACAATCTAATTTTCTGCAATGGATGTTTTCAGAAAATCTTCTATGGTATTTCATTATATTCTAGTAGAAGTTCTTTTATTTAAATAGAAAAATCAATCGTTTCTATTTGAACAACATTCAATTCACATTAAGATGAGGAGCAAAACAAAAAAACATTGCTTTACTAAAATACATTCCTGCTAGTAGGACGATGAAACGTATCACAATCGGAATAAAATTAACCTATAATATCAGTAATAATTCACGTATATTGTTACCAATAAACACATACTTAAACCATGATTTTCACATCTGAAATATCGGAATTGCCGTTCGACCGTCGTGGAGAGCAACGCCTCGTCCGACGTGCCACAAAGAAACTAGCGAGAACTCTGAGCAAACAGCATAGCGCAAAGTGCTTTGGCATTCACGTAAAGTGCATTCTCTCACCGCCAGCAATGAGAAACTATGGCGCACCTTGTCGATCGCAGCGGCGTTCGGAAACAGGGCCCTTTGGCCCTGGCCAGTCCACCCTAAACACGCAGACGCTTCACCGACCGACACCTCTTTCCACCACCCCCTGGCCACCCTCTTCCCAAACGCCGGAACCCGTCGCCAAACCCCACCCCCCCCCCGGGCCCGCCTGCCGCATCGCCACTGATGTCCACTCCGCCGAGCCCCGCCCGCACCTCGTCGCCCACCGTCCCGCGTCCTGCCGCCCCCAATTGCCCCCGCCGTCCCCAAGGCCCCACCTCCGCGCCAGTCGCGGGACGTCCCCTCCACCCCAGCCGTCCCCACCTCCCGTTGGTTCTACCACCGCCACCACCTCCTCCCCTTCCATTCCCAATGTGGCCACTCCCACCTCCGCCGCCAGTGCCCGCCACCACAGCGCGTTCGCGAGTCGAAGTGACGGGCCGCGTCCCCAGCCAACTTTACGTCTCGCCTAATATATTTACATCTATTGGAACTTGCGTGGAGTTACTGTCTGCATAATTACGTAACCCTGTCAGCGCAGGCATTCCCCGAGCGCCCGCTTATTAGAAACGGCCGCTTAGGGCGCCCCGGTCCCCCCGCGGGCTCCCGCGCCCCGTCTCGGCCCCCCTAGACAACCCCCTCCCCTGCATCCATGGTACCTCTCTAACACTGTCTCTCCTTGTTCTGTAGGGTTCTGTGCCTCGCGCTGGTCCTTCTAGAGAGCCCCTTCGATCTAGGTTCCACTCCTACTTGACTCCCTTGCAACGTCACTATTCACTCTCGTCAGAAATGTTCATCCAGTCATTGTTATTGAAACAGTTACCCATTCACCTAGAAAACTATTGCTAAACGGCATATCAGCAGTGCAGGATCTTAAAAGTCTTTATCTCCCCTCCCCCACCTTCTTTCGTGCAAATACTTACGGCACGTTGGGTTAATAGATCCTCACCACTTCTCTCCGAGCCGTCCTTCACCTTATTTTACCCGCTCCATCTGCCCTCGCTGTTCCATCCCCGCCAGCCACAACCTACACCCACGCCGACCCTTCTCTCGCCGCTCACTGCCGGGATCCGCGGGACGCAAAGGGCGGGGCGTGGCGGGGCGAGGCGGGGCGGAGCGAGGACGCGGAGTGGGGCGGGGACGCGACGGGGAGCGGGGCCCTCCGCGACTCGGACCGGGCGAGGCCGCGGGCTAAGCTGGAAGCACTTGGAATTTCCTCTGCCAAGCTCCTATAATATTTTGAGAAGCAATTTCCGCAACGATCTAAAGGAGAAGAAGGAGACGCGACGAGAGCCTATTAGGCATTCCAATAACATCTGACCCCGACGGCGGCGCGCGCCGCGGCCCGGCGTAGACGCTGGCAGCCGGGACCCAGCGCTCGCCGCTCGGGTAGTACGGCCGGCTTACAATAATGAAAGTGCTGGCTGTTATTTCCTGTCCCCTGCCGCGTATGCAGCCCGTGTGGCGGCGCGGGCAGCGGCGGCGGAGGGCGGAGGGCGCTGGGCGGCGGCGGCAGCGAAGAGAGCTAGCTCTACCTTGGAGAGCGACGGATGCCCGCAGCCTGCCTGGCCGACCCCACAAGACCCAAGCAGCAACAAATCAAAGCGCTTTCTTCTCTAGTTTTATTTTCTTCGTTTTGTTTTCCTTTTTTTGTGTTCGCTTGTATTCGAAAATGTCTGTCAACGCTATTTTTACCATATACTTTCCCACTATAATTAGCAACCTTTTTCGTGTGAAGTATTGTCAAAATACAGTTATAGTTTTATTTCTTGGGGAATATAATATGCTGTTCTAAAAAGGACAATTAATTTAGATAGGGTAAATAGAAACGAATTGCCTATTTTCATAGGAATAAAATAATACATTCATGTTATTTATTTCCACAGAATACATTTTCTCTCATACATTAAGCAAGAAAGCCTTTGGAAAGTAAAATTTATATTTATCTACAATTCATTTTGAGCAACGAGTTAAAAAACGGAGTAAACTAGTGCTTTGTTACTAATCGCAGGAATCGCAAAGAATACGAATTTGCTTATTGATCAAAAAGAGAAATATAGATGTATTTCCATTTAATAAAAGTAGAAGTAGTCTAATTCAACTTGAGATTTTTTAGTTGTATTCTTTTAATTTTATTTTGTCATATATTTTCAACACAATCGGCTCTCATAAATCCTACACCCTTTCTTTGGTCAATTATAGTTCTCAAATACATGTTATATGTGTATTCTCTGCGAGGAACTACTCTCAAAATATTCAAACCCACATAGTTACGTATTGATGCATGATGTGTACTGTAAGTAGTTTTCTGATTACTTTCCTACTCATATTTTACATAGAAATTGCGTTTCCGAGCTCCTTTTTAACTAAAACTTTACTCTTACAGAATGCAATGATACTCAATGAAAATTTTTTCAGTTAAATATCGAATTGAACCGTCCGTTTACTCGCTTCATTTTTACAGCATGCTTTTGACCGCCAGGTTTCATATTCTTTTTTTCTTCACCCCACGGTTTCCCTTTATTTACATCAGAAGCGAGCAAACAAGGTTGCAGGATTTCTTTGTCCTTAATACGAAAACTTTATCGAATCGAGCAAACACGTATTAAGGGCGAAGCGAGCTAAAGTCGTTATTATAAAAAACAAAAAACAACACTTACAATTACGATGCGAAAGTCTGCCTCGACATTGTCTCCGTGGTCATTTTTTGAAGAAATATTCTGCCAACACAAAGAAGACGAAAGGATATGGTGAAACACGATACGAGTGTCATTCTGAAATAAGAAACATAATAAGGAAATGGGATGAGTTAAGTGAATAATTATTACGGGATCTACAATAATGAAAAGAAAAAGAAAGCTGTTTCCGTCATATTTGTAAAAATATATTATTTCTTCTTAAATGACACTCCACACAACTCAACGTCAATCATTAATTAAAATTTAAACTGCTCTTTTAATACACTGAAATGGGAAATGATGTATAAATAAGAAAAATGAAAAAAACTAATTTCGCTCATATGACTGCAGTGATTTGTTTCATCCTGTCTCGCCACTCAATTACATTTTAATATATGTATACTATATTTAATAATTTGTAATAATTGCTGAATCCCTGGTTGTTAACCGGTCTACAATTTAATTAAATTTCTGACAGTGTGATTAATTTTTCAAACGGATTCAATTTTTTACGAATATAATGATCTGTTCCAGCCGAAAGTGCTCTCTGTTGGAACCTCGTTTCAGATTTCAAAACATCATAATATCGTCAGGGAGATTATGTGTTTTGCTGTTCTACTATTACTCATCTGATCAGGTGGTTTCAAATATGAATATTTAAAAAGTACTAAATACAACGGTAATTATTTGCATAAATAACCTATAATTAGTTTTTCCCTGCGTGGCTTACCCTTCTACTGTGTTATCATTGTTGTTTTATCTCAAATTCATCATTGTGTTTGTTGCCCCAATTAGAATTAGTGATGCTTGCAGAAATAATTGCTCTCCTGAGTTCTTGTCGAAAGATTACTTCTAGCCAGAAAACAACAGTTTAACCAAGTAAGTTGATCACAACATTCCGCGAAAAATCTTAGAGGGTAAACCCGGCTGCGGCAGCACTGGTGGCCATGTCTGGGGTGCGACTCAAGGGTGCAGCTGGAAGGAACGCCTGGAAGGGTGGGGTTGAGCGGGGCGGGGGCGGGGGCGGGGGCGGGGACGGGGCGGGCGGGGGGTTCGGGGCGGGAGGGGCGGGCAGGGAGTCGGAGAGGGAGGGGGGGGCGCTAATGACTCGCCTCAGAGACCATTTGCGCGCGACGGCCGGCGCGCTTAACTACCAACTTGCCGACATTGTTCTAAGAACTGCTAATGCTTTTCCAATGGAGGCTGTCCTTCATGAAATGTTTGCTAAGTGCGCGCGCCTACACTCCCCGACTCCTAGGGCACTCCGCTCTGCACACATTTCACATAAGCACTATAAATTTTAAGGCTCCCGCCTGAGAGCGCTCTTAGAGTACCTCTGACGACTGAGGCTGAATTTTGGGGCCGAGGCCAAGGCGGGAGAGGGCGTGCGGGGCGGCGGTGACGGGGGAGGAGGGACTCCGGACTTTGAAACAAACTTTGTAATTTTCTTGACTCCTCGCCATGCATATATTTTGGCAGTGGCTGACGGGGGAGGGGCATAGGTTGCGGGCGCGAGAGGTGAAACCTCAACTTCACGAGGGGATTCCCCCGGGCCGACGCGCTGTTTGTCTGGACGCGCCGCTGCGCGCGCCGATGCGCAGCTTTTTTTCCGCGGGCCGACACAAGAAGAGCGCGCTGCGTGGAAGCGGTGCGGCGGGGCCCGGCGTCTCGGTGGAGTGTGGGTGGGTACGAGCGGAGGAAAGGCGAGTGCGGGTACTTTTGACCAAGTACGCACTTGGCAAGTGCGTGATCTCGCTTCGTGCGTGTTTGTGCACGTTCGTGTTGGATGAAGGCTCTTGCGCAGGCTCCTATTACGCATTGGTGTGAGACGTTGAAGCGTACTCTGCAGAATTTGTAGAGTGGGTTCACGTCAGTACGTTTTACATTTGTTCCCAAAAGTATTGTTAAGTATTCTTGTGCTTCGAGAGCAAACATTTTGTATGCCTCGTGTATGTATTGCCTCGACAAAACTTGAAGTGTGTTTCGAAAGGGCGGATTCTTATTGCATCTGACGCTAGAGAAAATCAAAATGTGCTCTGCAATCGCTAGATATTACTTCAGAAACTAATAGTAAAACTTAACATTTTTTAACATATTGTCGAGCTCTATTTTTGCTAGTTGCGAGAGGAGAAGAGCCGGATGGAGGGTCATTAGTTTGCTATCCATGCTACAAAATGAAATTTGTGGTTCGTTCGCCGATGAATTTTTTTTATTACTTGGGAGTGGAAGAAATTTTTACGTTTTTAAATATTGCTAACCATGCTTGTTGACGCCTTTATTCGTAATTAGACAATTAATAATAAAATACTAGAGCAGGAATTCTGAATCTGAAGAAAAATGATAAGATTATACTACTCAATTACACATCGTATTATATTTTTATTGTTTTTTGCGATACAAATTGAGTTAATGCTAGTTAATGCCTATCACTTATTAACATATTATTCCAAGAATTGAAAAAATATTACATTTTCTATATTTTGTTAATTCTGTTATTAAGATCAAAGATGGTTAAGAATAGACTTAGATTTTACCGTGAGCTAAAGTGTTTGACTTTATTGAAAACGCTTCAGAAAACAAAACATGTGTATTACTTAATAGCAAGCAATATAACAAGGAAATCCAAGACGCGAATTATGTGTTGGATCCGTCCGCGCCGAGCTGCGCATGCGCGAGCCGCAGTTCGCGAGCCCCGCGGATCGCCCTCGCCCTCCGATAAGCGGACACGGAGCCATAATTGCGGCATCGCATCGGCCCGGGGGAGGGGGACAGGGGGCGCCGGCTGTTAGCGGGCCCCTCCCAACGCGGCGTGCGGCATATGTCGGCCACGTCTCCTCCTCCTCCGGAACCTCCGACCTCCCTCACCAACCCCCTTCTGCCGCCCCCACAGACGTCGCCCTCGCCCTTGCTGGCAGTGGACGAAATTGCGAACTTGCTCTGTAGAGTATGTGCCGATCCAGATGGCTTTGACTTTTTGTACCCTGTCCGAGACCGTGGTTTGTAGATTTGAATCCCATGTAAAGAGTGGGCGATTTTCATTTATTTCCCACAGAATTAAAAAACTAGTTACAATTTTTATCATAATATAATTTAAATATAATTTATTTCATGCATCACCTGGGATTTTGCAAGTTTTAAAATTGTTGTTAGGTTTATATTCCAAAACTTAAGTGTAACACGAGATGGAAATAGGTTATTTAGAAGAAATATGAATCGCATTCAATTATAACTTACTTCAGTACTAAACGAGTTTTCTGCACAATTTTCTTCAGTAGGACTTTTGAGACTTTATAAAAGCATGATATAGAACTTAGTACTACTGGACAATCGTAATATCGGAGTACTGAATGTCTTGAGAGTATGATCTGCTTGTTTCACCTTTTATTTTTTAAATAGAGGAAAGTTCTGTTATTGTGGAGGGTAAAACATTAATTAATTTTACTCTCATACTATCTAAAAAAGGTTTTTATACTTTAAAATATAATTTGGGAGGAAGAAGCTTCATAGTCTTACATTCATATTATTGCATCTGCCTTCTAAAATAATTTCAGGTTCTGTGAGTGAACTTGTTAAAGTTCTGGTATGTTGTGAGGTCGTAACATCTATGTAAGTTTGTGTATGTAATTACATTCACGGATATCTTTGTACACGTATGTACTCGTTACGTGTATATTTTTGTAAGAATCCTCGATTGATGTTAGAATTCACACTTTTCTGCCTATACGGAGTTGTTTTTTAAATCTTTTTCTTCAGAAATATATTGCACGTATGGCAACATACAACCTGTTTTATAGCAAACTTTTAACGAATTCTTCTCCCTTTGAACTTGCTTAAAATAACAGAAAGTAAATATTTCTTACATAATATACGGTCTTAAGTAAGTTCAAAATCCGCAATTTCCGCCTAAATGTGCCCCAGATTCTTAATTATGATATTAACCAAATATTTCTGACATACCAGAGATGGATGGTGAGATGATGAAAATGACGATGGCGATATGATTTAAGTGGTAATGGATCAGTGGTGGAAAGAGGGCAGTGAATACGAGATAACCCCGAAGAAAACCTGCCGGGAACCTGTTTCGACCACCCATTTCCACACGGGTCAACCAGGGCTTGAACCCCGGTATCCACCGGTGCAGGCGGGCGCGATGCGACCACGGGCCGCCCCCAGCGCCTGTGCCCGGGCGCAACCGAGTTCCTCCCACTGGCCGGGCCTGCGCGAGCGCCCTCGGTGGGTGGGAGAGGGGCGAAGGGGGCACTTCCCCGCAGGCGCGCAGATGCCGCGGCTGCCCCGCGTGCCCCTGTGCCCCTCGCGGCGGCCGCGATCCCGGCCCCCCCGGCGCCTCCGCGTGCCTCGGCCGCCCACCGACGCCCCCCGACTACGCCCCCCCCCCAGCCCTGAGACGCGCGAGGGGCGACTGCCCGCGACGCGTGGGAGGCCATCGATGGGATTACGGGCGCTCCGCAGGAGGGCCGGCCGCGGTACTCGGCAATAGAGAGTTTTTGCGTAGAGTAGCGAAAAACGTTATTACGCAATCACGAGTCCAATAACGTGTTAAGGGTAAAAAGTTGTCCTCAACGTTTCGTTTGAAAGTCGTTCTGAGCTGAAGCGGAAGAGTTCGCTCTGTGTATTCTAAAACTGCATTCTCATGACTCACATTTGTTCGACTATGCCTGCTCATCAACCACTGATCAGTATGTAAATTATGTCGTAATATGATTAAATAACTACTAGTATTATTGTTTGTACAAATAAAAATATATACAGACAAATACCACACGAGAATGATGTTGCTTCATGGAAATATAGAGTTAGTAGCACACTGCTGCCACAGATGGCAACAAATTCCATATAGCCTGATGACGTGACAAGTTTAGGGTTCGACGAATGCCACGTGATTACTCCCAAAAATTCTGGTAGAATAGCTTTCCTTCTGTCACATTCGCGTAGCGTAGGAGTTCCGGCATACACAGACTCGAAATTGGGTTAATAGCCAATACACTAAAGTTCTTCACGCTGTGTAAAAATCTATTGTAGCGCAACGACTTGGAAAAATCCCATTAGTCTGCGCATTTGCAATAAGCTCCCCTCCCTTATGGTTGTTCGTACAGCTGATGCGCAGTCTCACTTTGCACGACCCTGCGTATTTCAGAGTTGTGGGAAGGTCACGAAATTGAGAGAACAGAATACCCCTCACAGACGATTCACGGTCCTTTCAATCATTCTTACATGTTCTTACCTGTTGGACAAAGGGCAAAACTAAGTTACTCTCACAAAAGACGTCATTGGTTCATGAGTGAAATCTGATTGGATACGATCCTTCCCTTACTTGCAATTTGGACCACCACATTCTGCTCATCAAATTGCAAGCGGTGTTTTTCAGGAATATGTGCCAAGAATATGCTAAAAAGTATTGAATTCATTCATGAGTCAAATTGATCTACGTATTAATACGTGAAAGGAGAAGTGCATTCCTTTTTAAGCATTTTGCGCACACATAGGAGTGTGAGATTTGGCATAGTTAAAGTTTGTGTATAAAAAGTGCAGATATCTAAAATTTCTGTATAACGTGTGTTGCAAAATAATGTATTAAATAATTAAATAATATTTACGTCTTTTAGATGCAACCCACAACACTACTGTTGTGCCTAACTCAAATACGATGCGTTTTAGAGTCTTTAAACAGGATTTTCGTGTCCTACAGGGACACGTATTTTCTTTTGTTATTTGTACGTGAGAAGCATATTGTTAACAGTATATCTGGCGCCTGGAGGACTTTTCTCTGTTGGGGGTTGAAGTCACAAGACCTGTTCCCGTAGCGTTTCTCGCCCATGAGGAAGAGAAAGAACAAAATGATCCTACTGTTGGTGCGTCTCATATGATTTAATTCAAAATCATGTGCTAAAATGATACAATATAATCAGTTATTTTGTTAATGTCTATCCTGTTTCAAAATACTTTATTTAAAACCTTAAATAAGAATTTAAAAATTGAAGATAGGTTCAAAAATTTTACTATTTAAGTATTATTTACGCGCAAAATTGTGTGCAAAATTGTCGCACCGGTTAACGGTTAACGGTTTCAATAACTTTACCGCTACAAACTTCTAATAATGAAGTTTACTGCATTTTTTGCACAGTACTTCCGCCCTCAATCAGAATAGGGAACAAAATTCTGCTCCTGCCGAGAACGGACTGGAGATTCGAAGAAATGGTTCAGTATGTAGCACACTCCTCTAATTTCAATGGCTTCTACATGAGGAGGCAAATCGTAATAATATCTTCAGACAACAATCCTCTACAAATAAATTACGTAGTACTAGAATGCGAAATCTCTCCATGTACTTTAATTCCGGAATTTGGCCGTGAAAATAGGACTTGTTTCTAGAAGAGGGGTTAAATTCTGTGAATTCACAAACGGCTGTCATCGAGTCCTACGTACGGTCCATTAACTGCAAGTACTCGGAAATTCAATGCAGGACGAAATCCAGCGCAGAGAACGGACGAGGACAAAGCTTATTGGGTGAAAGAATGGAAAACTAAAATTGGGTGTCGTACACTACGTGCTAATGACATATTGGGAGTACTGAGGAATTCAATATCAGAAAAAATTCCACCCCAATGATTCGAAATAGAACAAATCTCATTGCGGCATGGACCGAATGAGTAAAGGTGTTCAAAGCAATGAGATATTCATTCCATGTAACCCAGTTCACTGTAGAATATATGATTATTCATGATTTATTTAATTGTAATGCAAATGTTTTCAGAAACTTCCAATACCTAAATACCCATCAGAGTTAATTCATTACTCTTTAGTCGTGTTATGATTGTAATCACTTAAAATCTTCACATGAAGGAGTTGTAACGCGAATAAAATACAGAGAAGACTAACCCAGTAAGATTTGAAGATAACGGCAGCTTAAAAACGACGCAATCTCAACGCGTATGGCGTTGTCAAAACGACTGCAGGACTCAGCTCTCAAGGCCCAAATCCCCCACAGCAGAAGCATCGGCGGGCCAGCCACTCTCCGCCCCCAAGAAGCGCCTCGCCCGTACACCCCGCCACGCTCGCTCCGCGCCGCGCCACGCGCCGGCAGGCGCACTCTAGCGGCGCCCGGGAAACCGCTCGCCGACCGCCGACGCCGCCCCCCCGGCCGACCGAGGAAGGGGCCAAGGGACCTCCGATTATTCGCAGCGCGTTTGGGCTTTTCTTCCTTCCGGAATGGCCGACGGCGCGGCGGCGGCGGGGCCGGCGGTGCAGAGTGGGCGGACGCGGGAGGCTAATCCCCGGAGGCGGAGAGGCTGGTGAACGGAGCGGCGCGACGCCCGGTAAAGTACGGATTGGATGGGCGAACCGAGCACGGGACATTAGGACGCTCTTCCTGCCGAACGCTGGGCGCTCCCGCCGTCGCACTCACCGCCACCACCACCCCTACCGCCGCCTCGTCATAAGCGTTGGCGCGGGACGATGCGGCACTGGCGGGCGGCCTGCGACGGCGCGGCAACGTGCGGCGGCGCGGCTGCGAAACAGGCCGAACGCCGCTCGCCTAAGTCTGGCCTATTTAGCCCGGCGCCGGCATAACGCACCGTTAAATACCTGCCTCAATAAATGGATGCTGGCACGCAGCTACTTGTGTCGAATACCATTAAGGGAACCGCCGTAATGCACCCGGGGGCCGTGCCTAATTCCTCCCCATTACACGAGTGCGGCGGCGGCGATGGTGCTGCTTGGCGGCGGGGCTCGAGGGTAACTCGGGACTGGCGTGCCCTTGCCGCGCGCCGCCGCCGCCGCCGCCGACGCCCGCCGCCGCCGCCCGCTTGCCGCCGCCGCCGCCGCTTGCGATTTCTGGGGGCGATAGCAACGACGGCGGAGGCGGGTGGCACGGCTGCGGCGCTCGGGACACGCAGCGGCCCCGTTAATCGTAACGCGTGGACGAGGTCGCGCGGCCAGTGCGCGGAGATGCCTGCGCGAGCGCGCCGACGCGCCGGTTGGGATCGGGGTGGACGAGTGCGCTGGGGGCAGGAAGGCCCGGCAGTGCGAGCAGGGAAGGACGGAGCGAGCTGAGGAGGCGGATCGCACCAAGAGAAGCAGACGGGTCGGGCCATGGCGAGTCGTGGTGAGGCAAGGCGGGATAGTGCTGCTGGGATGGCACTCGTATCCTCGGGGCAGCGCGAGCAGTGGGGAACGGGGCGATCTGAGATGACGGTTCGGGGCAAGAGAGGCAGGCGGGACGGGGCGGGGCAGGGCGTGTGGGTAGGGCAGGTGTTGGTGAAGGAGTTGAGGGGAGTGCGGGCATAGAACGATGGGTGTGGTGGGGTGGGTGAGAAGGGTCGGGTAAGGGGGAGGCGGTGCGTGCGAGGCTATTCGGACTGGCGATTGCGGACGCGGAGGTCCTGGAGTGTTGCCGCGCGCGTGACCGCCTCGCCAGGTCCCCGGTCGTCCACTGCCGCCCTCGTAACGGCCTGGTCCACGGCCGCCTGCGGGTAATTAAATAAGGTCGGAGGTGCTCTTGCAGGTCGTGGCGATGGGTCTTTGGAGGCCGACGAATGCTGACGCGGTCACCACAGATCCGGTTTAAGGAGTCTTCAGAATGGTTTCTTTGCGGGGGGGGGCATTTATACGTCTCAGGACAATGTGTTTTTCGAGCGTCTTCTGTATCCACGTGCCAATGTGCTATTCTAGTTGTTCTTCACCGGATGCATAATTCGAGTGCTGGTGTACTATAGTTAATCTCTTAAACTGTGTGTATTCCTAAGTCGAAAAAACGCGATAATTTATTTTTTATAGTAAAGTTGGTTAAAATGATTATATTTTATAAGAGTTTAACGACTTGGTTGAGTATTCAATAAAATATCTTTCCGATGTTCTTCGTTTCTTTAGTTTGACGTACGTGAACTTTGAAGAGATCGTGAGACATTGCTTGAGTGAGACATCGCGCATTCTAACACCAATAGGGTATACCATTTTCAGTTATGCTGTTAAGAACCAAATATACTTGGAACTACTGATTCTACTATGAGTAGACTCCTCTGCCACTTGCGGCATCAAATTATTTTTTGGACCTCAACATATTCCCGTCCTTGAGGTACACCTCTTCATTGCGTATTATTTCTCTTCAACACACTACTCTTTTCTTCTGTTTGACTCTGCCAACAATTCCTCTCTCACCCTCTGTACTTCCAAGATTTGTCTTCATTTTTCTTTCACCATGATTCTCGCATGCTTTATCTAGTTTTCGCCATCCTTCCTCTCAGCCTTTCACTTTCTCACCCTTTCACCCCCCATCTTTCTCGCCAAAGTAGCTCCGTCTCTTTCTCCGTCTTACCGTCTCCCTCGCACACCACTCTCCGCAACACTGCTCCCGCTCCCCCTTCATTCACCGTCTCTTTCCCTCCTTGTCTTTCGCCGTCTCTCTCACTTCTTCCCTCGGAGTGCGCGCGCCGGCGGCAGCTCCTGAAAGCTACCGCCCGTCCCGGAGCTCTTCATCTCTTAAAGTGATTGGGTTGAGTGCCCTATTGTAATCATCCATACAAGACAATCCCATTATAACAGAGCCCGGGAACCGCCGCGCCGCACCGCCCGGGCGGTAAGGCACGCGCCCGCCGCCGCACGCACTTCGCGAGCCCCGGCCCCCGCAATCGCCCCGCCCCCTTGACGCCGTTCCCGTCACGCCGCCCGCCGCACCTGCGTCACATCGCTAATCGCGCCGCACGCGCGCCGCCGCCGCCTGCACTCGCTTTCAAACCTCCCTGGACGCCAGCCTACCAGATGAATCTCACTGATGGGTCTGTAGGTTATTAACTCGGCCATCTTCTAGCAGGACACAATGAAATTACGTACGCCACCTGGAATTACATTGCTTCCATTATTTGCACTGAATGAAACATGAAATTACATTGCTTACATTATTTGCATCGAATTATTTGCGTATTAATTCAGAAAACATCCCATAAAAATCTACCTAAACGTCAACAGATCAACTTACATAATATAATCTAACATAATATAATGTAAACACCTCTATAATTTTAAATGTATTTTTCTTAATCAAAAGCTGTAATTTTTATAAAAAGCAAACGGCATTGGTTCTACAACTTGACAAGAAATAAAAAGTCTAGGAAAAAAATCCTACCATGACCATAAATCATAATAAGCCAAATCCACTCCACTCACTTTTACTGTCACTAAAATGTGCATACGAATTTTTGTCAATGCTGATGCTGAATGTATAAACTAAACAATATGACTGGCGAAACAAGAGTGTGTCTGGGCGACGAAAACAACTCTCGATTTCCGCCAAGTTCGTGGCTTGAGCGGCTTTGCTGGATGGAATGGGCTGCACGCGGGTCGCACAGCGCTCTCTGCGCTGACCGAGGACCATTAGGGCGGAGGCGCCTTGATTTTTTAAGCCTTCCAGCGAGCAGGCACTCGCTCTCTTCGCCGCCCCCCGCGTCCCCGCCCCGCCGTCCGCCCTCGCGTCTCCGCGTCCGTCCTCTCGCCGTCCTCCTCGGCCGGCGGCGGGCCGCCCTTCTTCTCCTCTCAACCAAAATGAAAATAAATCCTTTTGCTAATAGACTGGTACATGAATTTGCTATTATTTTCAAGGAAGAATGATATATATGGTAAACAGAATCTGAGAATGCACTCTCCGTGTCGGTTGTCGGGGTACTGAGTAAAGTAGATGGGTGCAGGCGGCGCGGCGGCGGCGGCGGCCAGGAGGTGGCAGACGGCGGGGGCGGGGCGGGAGCGGGCTGGAGAAAGCCCGGTGCGGGGCGGCGGGGTCCGGGCGTGGGCGGCCGCACGACGACGACGACGGCGACGCGACGGTGAGGAACAAAAGCCGAACACAAAAAGCCACCTTCTGGATTTGATCCCCTTCGCGATAGAGGTTGATGAGGCGCTTAACTAGAATAAAGATGCACAGTAGCGCTCCGGGAGACGGAAACAAGAAATGGTGCGAGAACATGCATAAACATATTAGCGCCCGCGGCTGCGACTTCGCCCCCGCCCCCGCGCGACCTCCCCGCCCCCCCCCCACCCGCTCCCCCGCCCCCTCTCGAGAGCACGACCCCCGCACGCGAGGTTGAAATATATGTATATATATAGAATAAATATAAAAAACAATATTATTTTTTTCCCTCGAAACTTCGTACTAGTGTTAAATTGAATGAATAGAATGAATGAGCGATGGCGTTCTGCTTTTAGCGCGTCGGATGTACAGTGGGGACCATAAACAAAGTTAGCAACTCGGTCTTGAGTGCGGCCCCGAGCACGCCGATATTTCAGGCCGCCCCGCCTTCCGCCGGCGCGGCCCGGCTCGCCCCTGGCCCGGCCGCGTCCCCTCCCGCCACCTCGCGCCTCGCCCCGTGGCCCGCGGCGCGGTGGATACTCCGCCGCCGCGTAAAACAGAATGCCTGTCAAAGGAGCCGCACCCCCGCACTGCATCTTGCGCGTGACACCTGTGCTCAAACCGACAGGTCTTTGTCGCTAGTACCCCTGCCTCGACGTGATTCGGCCCACTCGAAGAGGCGATCTTGGTAGCAAACCGTTAGTTAGCATCCGTCACTGAAAGAGAAACGTGCTTCGTCCCGTTCCAGCAATTTTTTAACAGAATTTTTTTTCCTCTTTCATGTGTCCCTTGGCTTTCAAATTTAAATTTCAAAAATAGATGAATTAAATAAATTTACAAAATATAAAAAAATGCAAAGAGATTATAATGATCTAAATATGCGCGTAAAGGAATCCTTTAGTATGAAATGATTTCATTCTATATTTCAATTTAATATGCCTATATATAGTACATAAAGCTGTCTTGCACCGTGCACCTTTTCATATTTTGTCATTTATATTTTAAATAACCGCTTGGAAGGAGAGACGTGGGAAGACCCAAAAAACGATGGAAGGGAAAACTTGTGAAGACGGAACAGGCTCAAACCTAATCCATGAAGTGCAGAAGAAGAATATTTTATATAATTTGTGTCTCGCTAACATACTATGAGTGACCCCCCATGATTTGTTTTTACCGTTATACAGTACTCCGTTCGCTCTATCAAACCTTTTCTCGCCCTACCGCTCCCCAGCAGCCCGCCGACCATCCCCTCCGCCCTGAATCGCCGGCGACCGTTCCGCCTCGCCCCAGCCACCCAGCGCGGTCGCGTAATGCGCGCGTTTTTATTATAAATTGGGAGCTAACGAGGCGCCGCGCCGAAATTAAACGCGCCAGCATAATGAAAGCAAACAGGTACATTTAAATAGCGGAGCGGTGATGCGTGTCGTATTTTTGTAATTGTAGCCCATTAAATAATTTGCTATAAATGCATACCTCGACGCCAGAGGGCGAGTTAGAGGACGGCCAGGTCCAGAGGAGCGCTGTTGAATTGGTTGGTGGAACGAGAAATGAAATGTTGATTTGGTTTTGTTTTCAGGTTGCCTTTGCCATGTTAGTTATAGTATACATACTATTTCCTATATATAAGAAAAACGTTGAAAACAATTCTACGATGAAGGAAAATGCGCAATAATTCTGTAGTAATACTATTATTGCACGAGATGTTATGGTAGTATTAAGCAGAAATAATACTGAAGGCATCAAATGATGTGTTTATTGACTGGAAGGTAAAGAGGGAAAAACGTAAATTAGGAAATGTAATGAGTGGTATGAGGGAAATGGAAATGAGAAAATTGAGAAACTCTAGTAATCTTTGCTAGAGAACAAGTAAGAGAAAGTAGAGGTCAATTGTAGTTCTCCATTCGAACCAAAATTACCCCAATTAATTGTATATTGGTAATTTACAAAAAAGGCTTTGCAAGAAACCGACAAATGGTAATCTGAGAAAATTAATAGGAAGTACATACGTCCAGAAACCATTAAAACTAAAAGCTAAAATGGCAAGTGGTCAGGATAGTTCGTCTTAGGTGATCTAATAGCTTTTATAACAATTTAGCTGTTGCGTAATTTTCAACTTGTTTCAAGTTGTTTGTAAGTTTCAATTTGTTGAAAGGAATGGTGGCAGAGAGAGAGAGAGAGAGAGAGAGAGAGAGAGAGAGAGAGAGAGAGTGGTTGGGTGACAGTTGAGAAGAAGCGTAGCTTAGGTTGGTACTCGTGGGCAGAATGGAAAATGAGTTGGCCAGGCAGTGTGCAAGAAGACTGAAATGCCATCAGTCGAATAAGGGGAAAAAAGCCAGGCAAGCTCACAAATGAGTTAGGAAATAAGTTTGAAAATAATCCGGCAAGCAAACGCCAACTGGTGTAGCAAGGAAAGTATGCATTGAAAACATGCAATTGACAACGGACTGGCTAACAAGAGCCCTGGGAAGTGAGAAGGCAGGTCTAGATGGGAAAGAGAACATCCAAGATACTGATCAAACGGACTGGCGGACAACGTACCTGGGAACCGAGACGGCAAGTAGTTTGGAGGGAAAGCAATCATTCAAGAGTTTGAGCAAACAGACTGACAAACAAGAAAGGTGGGAAGTGACAAGACTAGTCGTTTCACAAATACATAAAGCATCCAAGAGATACAAGCAAACAGACCGGTCAACAAAACCGACCAGTAACCGGGAAATCGTACCGAGAGACTAGTGAGTGTTTATTGGTATTGTGGTGAGTTATCATTGGCATTTACAATGAAATAATTATATGATTCGTCATTGCCAACAATATTGTTTATTACCACAGCATCTTGCGATGACTTAGCCATTATCATCAATTTTCTGGTGTATGGAAACCAAAAATCAACTGATGATGATGGCCAAGTCATCGAAAACTGCTAATGTTGCTATTGTAATCAACAATATAGGTGGCAATGACTCATATAGTTATTTCATGTATGGTAGGCAAGCGGGCGAGCAAGCTGAAAAATGGGCGAGGCAAGCGATGCTTGGGCTGGATTGGTCTAGAGTGGAATGGAATGGAATGGAGTGAAGCGGAGTGGAGTGGCAGGCCGCTCGGGCCGCGTGTCTGCCGGATTTGTGAGCTCCATTACGTTGCGTGTTACGGCATCTCGACGGCGGCGTAGTGGCGCGGCGCGGGCGGGCGGGTGGCGCTACTCCGGCAAGATTACAGCGATTCATTACGTTTTGAGTGGCGCGTCCGGCCACGTGGTTAATACGCGCTCTTTCCAGCTTTATTGGGATTCCCCGAGCTGTGCGCCGCGCCGTTCCGCCCCGCTCCGCCCCCTCCCCGCATTCTCCCCGCAGGTGGAGCTGACTCGGCGAAAGAGTGAGCGCAGTTTTGGGAACATTTGGCGTTCGCTTCATTCGTTCAACGTATTTAAGGTGACTCAATCTTATTTAAAAGAGACGTTTGTTTGAAAATACTAAATACTTGGGATTGTTATTTTGTGTTTTACCAAAACATACCGTATTGTCACGAGAACCTGGTATTGAAACATTTTTCAATTTCAGCCGTGACTGTCATAACAAGAAAACGTGTGGATTCATTGTCTGTAAATACATAAAATGATAATAGTTATTCCATTATCTTCTGTAATGGAAGAATACGAATTTTGCTGTGTTCTAAACACAACGTAGGACTTGTTAACACCGTACCAATGAAAAGTGTTATTCCTATGTAGTGAAGAGTCAAAATGTTCAATCTCCTATTTCACAATCTTCAGAGAGCTCTCGAGACACGAGTGCAACTTTTGTTATACAACTGTAATACTTACAATATATATCCATTACATCGTTACAATGTGTTTCCGTTGTGAAGATTATAGTATTTAATTTCCATTTTGACGTTGCTTAATAACCATAACACAATCTAACGTTTCTTCATTTGTTCTCCAATAAGAACAAGAGGAAAGTGGCATTTTAAGAGAAGGCTGAAATGTGAGGTAGACATTCCGTTCGTGGAGCGGTTAGCGCGGCTGACAACCAACGCCAAGCACGATGACGGATGGGGAAGCGCTGGATGGGCTGTTCAGGGAAGGCTGAATCAGTTCAGCCCCGCGCCAACCCTCCCGCACGTCTCACCACCAACACGACTTGTTCTCACTCTCATCGCCGTTTATTGTCTCTTACAACCCTTATTACGAACGTCGTTGCATCCACCACTACATGGAAGTAATATGTGGCATACATATTGATATATTGAAGGAATAATTTCAAAGTGGATGTATGGAGATAACTAATGTAAAATGGGTGGTGCCTAGAAGAGATAAATCTAACGATTGTACTGGGTTGTAACGAAAGTGCGCACGATATTACTACCCAGCGTTTATTTAGGCTAACGGGTCCGGCGGGCTGCATCTCATAACTCCGACAAGGAGACGTCAAGAGCAAATGTATATTGTCGTACAAACATAATTTTTCTATTGAAGTTCAGAATACGTGTTGCACATTTCTTAGGCGCGTGATTCACGGCACCTCCCATGAATTCACAGTTTCCATACAACCCAATAGAACGATTGAGAGGGATGCAATTAAGCACACAGGACAGGTTCAGCCTCCACACGAGAGTAGGGCAGCGTGGTAATAATCGTATTGGCAGTTGCAGCCAAGAACGTCCGATCGAAAGAGGTAGCGCGGGGAGAAAAACGCGGCGATGTAGCTGGAGCGTGTTGGGACCGCGGGGGCGGGGACGGGCGAAGGCAGGTCGAACGCGCGCGAACCGCCGCCGCCCCCACCCCCCGCCCCCGCGGCGAGAGGCCGAGGGGAGCCGACATAGCGGGCCGTTCCCGCTAGACCTGCTAATAAAAGTCTCTACTTTCGCCCGGCGTCTGGCTGAGCGCCTCAAGCTGACGCGGCCGGTTCGTCCGCCGCCCGCCCAGTCGCTTTATCTCCGCAGGCGCCCCGACCCGAGGCCCGCCCGCGCAGCTTGCGCGAGCAACGCGCAGAAGCACCGCACGCCAGTCCGACCGCCGCGCGCATCTCCACGCTCTCTGTTTCGTCCTGGTTTGCTTTGTCCGCTCTCGGCATCCATGATTCACCTCTCTGCCATGACTGACACTCCTCGCCGCGCGCGCAGTCTAACCACGCTCTCTGTTTGCCTGTAGTCTTTGTCGCTTCGGGCATCCAGAATTCCTTCTGGCACGCTGATCTCGCTCGCGCGCAGTCTCCACCGCTCTGTGTTTCTGTTAGAGTATTTACTGCTGGCGCAACTCCGATTTTTTGTATGTCCAGGACTAGGACTACCTCTACTCGACAGTGGCTTCCGTTTTGTCTTCGAGATTTCCCATGCTACTTTTCCATCAGTGGTCGTCTGTCGTCCAGAAGATCGGAGCACTTCGTAATAGTTGACGATTTAACCAAGTCTTTGAAGCTATGTCAACGGCACCTCAAAGCATCAGCCTCCAAAACATCTTCTCTCTCTCTTTGTCACCGTCTCTCAAGCATGTTACCAAGGAATATTATATATTATTATTATTATGCTATTATTATTATTATTATTATTATTATTATTATTATTATTTATTCATTATATATTATATTACATTAAGTGGCCTATGTTATTGTATTCTTACCCTCTATTCGGTGTCGTTACTACCTAGCTGCTGCTGCTGCTGCTCTGGCTCAGTACCGAGGCCGCCAGCGAAAGAAGGTGCAGTTCTTTTAAATGATTCGCGAGGCTTTCATTGGCGTTTGTTCACATGCTTCCATTCGGGCATCGATACCGTATTCACCGAAACTTCTCCCTTCCTTTTCTCTCCGAGTCATCCGAATCACTAAACGCGCACCACCAATCTGCCGTTATTGCGTTTGTGGCCGTAATCTTCCCCTACGTGCTAGTCCAAACCAATCCTTTTTTATATATATTTGTGCTCTTCGTAATGAATTTCTCAAAAAACCCTCTGGAAACTACATCGGTTGTGTAATGACTTAGATATCATTTTTACGTTGCAAAATATGATTTCAAATACATTTCTCTCTGGCATGTGCTATTTTATATATCTGCCTTATATTGCTCAGTGCATGCTTACATTATAACAAGTAGCCATAGTTTTATGCTGATAATATGTACACGTAATGCAAATCAATTGTTTATATATTTAATGTTTTGTTGCAGGTAGTCTCGTGCGAGAGTTTAGCTCAGCGAGTTCTTGTTCAGTGTGAGTATATATTGTAAAGTATTTTTTGGCCTGTGTTTAATGTTTAGAATTATTTACAAGTACCTTACAAGCCCTTCAGGAGAATGTGTATTAATTACGAGATATATTGACCAACATCTTCTCTGTCTACTTTCAAATATTTTCTCAATTTTAAGGGTTTTTTTAAAATATTTGATCAATATTGTTTCTTTTGCATCTAAATTTTGACATCTCAAGTCCTTATTAACTGGTTTCAATAAAGCATTATCTGAACTTTTACATGCAAAACTCATTTTGATATACTTCAAAATTTATGCAGAATTTATTTTAATGCACGCTTTATTCGGTATAATCAATAAAACTTGTCTGCAACGCATACAATCCAGTTGCACGGACTTGAAGTCTCCCCCTCTACAGTGCTACCCCGAACGGTAGCGACTTGCCGCTCGCGTCGGCAGCGCCCGCGCTTCCTCATTCTTTCCGAGGCAGCCTTCGCTGGTGACGACTGTGTCGCCCAGTCTCCGCCCGCCCTCAGCCCGCCCTCCGCGCCGCCTGCTAACGCGATGACAAAAGATGCGGCGCGACGCGCCCGCCGCCAAAGTTGACTGCTATTAAACAGGCCCCTCCAATTAAGGTGACTATCGGCCTGAATCAGTCAATCAGTTAGCGCCTCCATTTACGCGTGGTGGGCGGCGCGGGGCGGGCGAGTGACGCACCTCAAAGTGGCGGCGCGCCGGTCGCCCCGGCCGCGCCATATCCGTTAACCGACGATAAGCTCGCAGTCCGCGCGCTCGCGTCGCCCCCCCACCCCAGCCCCACCTCACCCCCGCTAACTAAGAGAATCCAACCTCCACACGGGACGTCCCGTGCCCCGCGACGTCTCCACTCGCAAGCGTCCGCTCTCAATCTAGCAAAGTTCATCTGCTGACGTGTTGGGTCCTTCCGTTCAGGAGTCTTAAATTTTGTTTACCAATTTATGAAATGTTCCCGCCGATAAGACTACGTTGAGCGTATAATTTAGGACCTTCATGTTATCCAAATATCGAATTCTCCAGTGTAACCCGAATGTACCATTATTATCAATATCGAAACTTTCATGGATCGCAATTCAACTTAGAAGGGAAAGATGCAACTTAGATGGAGAAGAGCTGTTGAAACCACGATAAATCGAATGAATATTTGAATGTTTGGGTACTAAAATAAACTTGAAATATGACAATGAGCATATATCTCTGTGTCGCAATTTGTAGACAGATTTTGTTATCTTCAATAGTTTGGTTATTACAGTTGATTGTTTGTCAGTAGTATGACATCTTGTTAGAATAATTACAGGAGATTTATCGTCTGCTGCTGTAACATGCCTGCAAACCAAAGAGTTTTAGTCGCGGACTCGTTGAATAACTTGTACAGAAAGCTCTTAGATAGTGTGACACCATAGTGCCTTGATAGATCTCGCATGTACAGAAGTAAGGAATTGTTATAATTATTTTAGCATGAAAAGGTAGTTTCTTCCTTATTCTCTCGTGTCATAAATGGCCTTTCAAATAGAATAATTCTCACGTAGCCAATGAGGATGTCGCTCTTCTGCTCTACAATCAAGCATTCCTCAAGAATTCATCACGTTCATTTTATTTTATATTAATAGCGATATTTTATTTGCTGTCTTATCATACGTTCTTCATACTATCCTTAGTAACAGTTCATTGGTCACGAAAGAAAAATGGAAATGAATGGCATACTCACGTTTATAATTTCGTAAACTTACCAATTTCCAAATCTACTATTTCAATAAATCGCAACTCAAATAAGGAATTATGTAAAAATAAAAATTTTTATTATTTTTCTTTTACCATCTTCCTGGCATCTTTGGACTTCCGTTATTCGCAATCGAATTGAATTCATTCCGCTTCCAATTCTTGCTTAAAAATTTGAAAATCATATATTTACCATCAATCTTGCACGAAGCCAGCGACGCTTCTTGGTCTTTACCTTGCACTTCGCGAAAGTTAGGCCGGGGCTTTAGCCTCTGGACTTCCGTCCCGAGGTAAGCGTGAAGCTTTATGTGTGTGCTGCTAGTCCCGCGGGATGAGTTGCGTCGGGCAGAGTTTCCGCTGTAAGAAAGATGTGTAGCGGCATCGTATCGCAAATGAGGTGTGGATTACGGGCACTCGCGTCACTTTTCTCTCAGCTTCCTTTCCTCCGCACAACTCACCCTCCCCCACAGATCCCTCCATTCCCTCCAACATCTCTTCCTCTTCCCACAGCTCTTCTTCCTCTCTCCTACTTAATGCTTCCCTCTCCTACCCAACAGCTCCACTCCCATCCACCTACAGTTTGAGGGTAAGCTCCCCACCCTCCTACTCCCACCCACACACAAAGCTCCTCTTCTTCCTACAGCTCTCTCTCCCTGCCCACCAACTCAGCTCCCTCCCCCCCACAGCTCCCTCCCCCCACAAGCTCCCTCCCTCCCAGCAGCTTCCCTCCCTCCCACAGCTCCCTCCCTCCCGCAGCTCCCTCCCTCCCACAGCACCTTGCCTCCCACAGCTCCCTCCCTCCCTTCTTATCCCTCTCCCTCTCCACTCCTTGAGCGCATGACGCTCCGTTGGACTTCCCGGAAGACGCCCGCAGGCGGCCGCAGCTTTCACGCAATCGGTGCGCGCAACTCCCTCGAAAAATTTATTGGGCGCTTTCACGCAGACACAGATTTGCAGTTTAGAACAATGCTCCTCCGAAATACGAGCGGGAAGTATGTGGAGGTGCCTCGGAGAATAAGAAGAAAAATCAATAGTTTGCGAAGTAAAATAGCAATTCTGTGGGTGGTCGGTAATGCTCTGAAGCGAGGTAGCCATGAGGAAATATTTACAAAGAACCTAACTGCTTCCACTCTAGTAAAAAGTATTTGTATCAACAGATCCTTTGTTTATCTTGCGCAAAATTTCCAGAGTTATTTTTGTAGATGTAATGTTTGTGTTATGCCTAGGATCAGATTCCGTACAAATGGCTGATTAATATGACGTTATCTGTACTTCATTTTGTGTACAAAACCTAATGGAAACTACGTTTTAAAATGTTTCTAAGACTATTTCTCTTAAAAAATAAATATATTTTGTAAATACGAAATCAGAAAATAAAGCCGCCGAAATTAATTCAAACTTTGTACTCTGATATTTCACCTCTCTTTATTTTCAATTCTACTCAACATACTTACATCGCACTACTTCAAACTTCAAAAAAACAGAACGACTACAAATAGATCCAACGTGACGTATGGTGACTAACCACATTTAAGTCGTTTAGTTGAGCATCATCGTACGTGGTTTTTAACATCGGCTAACTTCAAATAAAAATGTTAATAACTCCAATTATAGCTACAGCACAACCAACTATTACATCATTTATCAAAACTACCAAACGTCACTGCAGAGACCATTTACGTTACCAAATGCACCCTACGTAAGTATGTTTCAAGATATACATGTTGAGCGAAATGTACGACAGATAAGAAATTGAAAAAAAAAAATCTTCACCACCGCAGACGCTCGTTACATCTCGCACCCTCAATCCCCTTCCCTTCCACTTGGCATCCCTTTTTCCGGGGGCTCCTAA
Source organism: Gryllus bimaculatus (assembly GCA_017312745.1). Taxonomy (NCBI): domain Eukaryota; kingdom Metazoa; phylum Arthropoda; class Insecta; order Orthoptera; family Gryllidae; genus Gryllus; species Gryllus bimaculatus. The sequence continues at coordinate 682,562 of BOPP01000079.1, read as the reverse complement.
CGAACAGGGCGCTCTCTCCCGGCGCGCCCGCGCTCCGCCTGGGCCGGTCGGCCGGCCGCCGCTCCCGCTGGCCGAGCTAATAGTCCGAAATACTAACGTTTTTCGCTCATGAATCACGGCGGGCGATATTTCACCGCGCGCTTCCCGGAGCGGCGGAAGTGGCGGCAGCCGTACGCAGATGCGTCCGGCTGCGGCCCCGCCGCAGGGCAGGGGCGGGGGGCGCGAAAGTGGAGAGGGAAGGCGAAAAGGGCGGGGAGAGAGAGGGGAAAAGGCGGAGATGAAGACGAATAGAATAGGAAAGGGGAACGAGGCTGAGGAAGAAAGAAGAGGATTGAAGGAAAAAGATATGGTAGTAATAAAGAGGATGCAGTTGGAGTAGTAAGGAAAGATGGTAGAAATGGGGTAGATGAAGTGCAAGGCTGGCAGCAATTGGAATAATAGACTGGGAGAGAGGTGAATTGATAGGTAAGGAAATATGAAAGTATACACTAACAATGCATTAGGGGAATAAAATTCTGACAACATGAAAAATGTAGTGAATGAACAAATTCGTTTATAAAGGAGAAATGAATTAACGGAAGAAAAAAAATTAATAAACAGAGAAAGACGAATAGAGATAGGAGACACTAATAACAGCATTAGAAGAAAGAGATAGAGCTTCGATGAAAAAGAGTCAATTGCAGACATGATATTTTGATCTATCCGCAGTTGCTGAACGACTGGTGATGAAAACGACCCTGATGAAAACGACTGAACTACCTAGAATTTTATTCCATAACGATACCACACGATTAGTACAACGTTGTCCAAAACTTTTTCAAGGGGGTGATGATAGAGGGGGAACACTAATATAAGTGACAATGGTAATAGTGTCGTCAGTGGTAAATATTTTGATATGCGTTGTAAGTGGGGATGGCGTTGGTCAAGATGGTGCGGCAGCGAAGGCAGAATCAGCCTGTCTGGCGGTGGGCAGGGGCGGGAGCGAGGGCAGCGCCGTGCCTCAGCGGCGCTCTCCGCTAATGATTTTCCTTCCAGCGCCCCGCCACACACCTGCAGCTCCCGAGGATAAAAATCGTATTTCCTTTCCTCTTCATGCATCCTTCAGCCGTGAATAATGCGGCCGTCTTAATTGCCGCGCCTCACGTGAGCGGCGCGGGGGCGGAGGGAGGGGGGATGGAAAGAGGGGAAGGTGGCCCGGAGATAAGAGACGGGTGCCGCCGCCGGCGCTGACCGGGGGCGCGGACGCCGGCGGACGTAGCAGTGGTGGAGATGGAGGCGGAGGTCGAGCTATGGAGAGGGGGAGGTGGAAGAGGAAATGATGGAAGTGGAGGCGGAGGCGCCGAAGGTGAATTCGAAGTGCGGGTGTAAGTGGAGCAGATGCGCGAGCGGACACGAAGGCGGTGGAAGGGGACAAGAGACGAGGCGAGGTGTAGCTCTCACGGTGACGGCGGAAGTGAGCGTGCCGGGGTTGGCGGTGACGACAGAGGGGCGTCGATGGCGCTGCGGGAGGTCACTGGAAGAGTGGCCCGTGCGACCTCCCTCGCCTGGATGGGGATACGTTGGCTTCGCGCGATCTCTCATTCGCATCTTTTCGCCTTCATGTCACGTACCCCTTGCTAGCTGCTGCTGTTTTCTAAGGAAATGCAAGGGTTTTCTCATAATTGTAGAATTCGTACATAAGAGACTGAAGCAATTTTACGTATTAAATATCGAACATCTTAAATTCAATTCAAAACGTAGAACTGCCACTACGACTACAACTGACAATATTTCAAAAAATAATGAATTTTCTCTCTCACTATATAGTTTCACAAGTCAGCCCGAAGAATAATTTTATGAACTATCTTCTTCGCCTATAAATATGTTTTTCGCTTCCTTTCTATGCCATTTTCTTTCCAATATCTGTTACTTCCTTTTGGCGGTGTATAGTTTGTCAAGCAGGACTAGTAGCGATGTCAGAGGCGAAACAACTAAAGGAAGGATAATAAATAACCCCATAAATAAACCTGTTGGATCACAAACGGTAGTAAATGTCACTCAGACAGGCTGCGAATTGGTAAATGATTATTTCGCATTTCCGTACCCGTCAACTACTATTGTTTTAGTCCCGTACGAGTGGTACAGGTTTTGTTAGGGAAGGTGGCGGCGTTTTCCCCCAAAGGTTGATGATATCCGGTGCCGACCTACACATCAGATTGTGGTGTTTTCCTCAACCAGCAAGGTACCGCCTCTTCCGGGACAAGCTGTCGACCTGTGTGTTAGTGTAGTGCATGAAAGTGTACGTGTGTGTTGGTAAGGGGTGAGGGTAGGACAAGAGAGAGGAAGGAAAGATCACCCGCGATCCTCGGCCTGTATATATATGGGTACTGCCCCGGTAATCGCCTGGCGAATCGAAGGCAGGTCGGTGAAGGCATGCCTGTTGGATTAATGGGCGGACGGCTGATTTAAGTATGTTTGATAGCGTTGTATGTGCTACGAAAGAAGGTGATCAGCAAATTGGTTACAGGAAGGCGGGCGAAGAACAACCAGGAAAGAAATAGAGATATACGTTGAATTTAAGACGATCTCGGTAAAAAAAAGCGTCTATAGAACAACTCGGGCGCAGAGAGGCACCGAGTGGGAAAAGAGATAAAGCGTATTCGCAGGGAGATTCTCAAGGATTTTTCTATGAAACATTTGCAAAGAAATGGGTCGAGTGTAAGAGAAGACGCGACGCACCTGTAGCAGATGAGTGCAGATACTTGCAGTGCGGAGCCGGGTATTCCAGGTGCGACAGGTTATTGAATAAACGACAGGACATTGCTAAGCATGAGGGTAGTAAAATTCCATGCGAACCTCGACAAATTGGAGAAGGAGAATAAGCAAAATATAATTTATAATTTTTATCAACCGAAGAACTCACAGCAGAAATGTCGGTTAATGAACAATGCTGCTCCTTGTGGACGGCTTAGTAAATAAAGAATGACATATGAAGCAGTAGAAAAAAGGGAAAGAAAACAAGTCACAGATTAATTTGATAAAACCTTTTGCAACAAAAAAATGAAATACGTTTATTATTCCGTGTGATACAAGCGAAAAAACATACAGAAATGCATGTAAGACAAATTGTTTGAACAGGTGTGAATACCCCTATCTATCAAAGTGGGGCAATCACGTTGACGATGACCTCCCCGGCCTACTCTGAGGGTGACGCGGGTGGGCGCAGTCGAGATTGCGGTAATGATCGCTTCCAGGACCAGCAGCAGCGGCAGCAGCTTTCGGAGACGTCACGGCCCGCGCGCGGCCCCGTAAATTACCCCGCCGCCGCCGCCGCCAGCGGTAGCGTCGCCGGAGGCGGGAGCAGCCACCCGGCCAGCTGTGGGGGAATAGCAGTGAGGGCAGCGACAAAACAGAGGGGATGACGGCGAGAATCGTGGCGAGGGGAGCTGAAACATCGTTGAGAGATGGATTCGGAGAGGCGCGTGCAGTGACCGCAGCGACGGAGGAGGGGAAAGCGGTTGCGGGGTCCAGCAAAGGCTGCGTGGGCGGCAGCGGAGGTAGCGGAGGGATTGGAGGCGGCAGGAACGGCGGTGGGAGCAGGGTTGCAGTTGTGAAGGTGGGCAGGGAGTACAGCGGTGGAAATGGAAGCTGCGGGGCTGACGGCAAAGGCGACAGTGGGGATGGCGGTGAAGGAGACAATTCGGCATTGGGAATTGCGGGGTCAGCAGCGATGGAGTGAGGATACAGGTGAAAGTGTCAGCGGGCAGTAGGAGCTTTGGCAATGACTGCAAGGAAATTAAAGAATATTCCGCGCAATAGTATAGGAGGGTGGTAGGAAACTACTGCAGTTGCAACAGTTTTTGCCCGAAGCCCTCAGCCGGTAGTTCCGGAGAAAAGGGATGTGGGCCGGAAAATGGTAGAACCGACGCTGCGTGCGGGCGGCGATGGGAGTTTGGGAGGGGTGTGATGACGGCGGGGAAGTTGAAGAGCCGGTGCGTCGTGGGCGGATTGGAGGGAGGGGCGGGCGGCGCCGGGGAGCGGGGACCACGTGGCGGCGGCAGAAGCGATGGAGCGCACGGGCCGCGGAATAGGATGGTGCACGGTGGCAGGGGCCGCGTCGCGAGGCAATGGCGCGGAAGACGAGCTGCCGTAGGAGGACGGCGCGCGCCATCCCGAGGACCGAGGGCAGTGGGAGAACGGAAACCAGCCCTAGACGCATCTACCACTGAAGGACACTACGAGAAGTCATAGATCCGAATGCGATGATTATTATGGTTGCCGAACCCAGCATACATTCAGAATTCAGATCCTAAATAGCAAGCCAAAGTATAACCGGTCAAATAAATGCTATGTTTATTAATTAATTTTTTTTTCTGCTAATGAGCTTTCGCTCGGTGGCAGAGTTTTTCAGCACATATACAGAGATATTAATGTTACATGAATGCATATAATATTTAAGTACAACTAAGTAAAAACTAACAAAGTTAAACTAAGAAGAATGTCTAAGAAGACCAGAATACACAGTTATTTGTCAACACACGCAATTCTCTAGGCGTTTCCGGAAGCAACGCACACTGAAGGGAAAACTCGCCAGTACTGCAGCAGGTAAATTGTTCCAGTCAGTTTATGAGAGACTCCCGATACAAATCGTAGAATCAATACTGATTTGACTATGTGAAATAATTGGAAGTAGACAGTTCACAATTGCGGTCAAATAAATAGACCGAAATGGGAAAATACCGTGGTATGTTAGTGAGGATCGACTTCAGAATGAGTGAAAGATGTGATTTTCCATTATATTTAGGTGAAGATTTACAGAAAGTCAAAATAACCAACAAATAGTAAAAGTTGAAAATTTTTATCAATATTTACTACATGTCCTAGTGGTTAGCGAATTGTGTTAAGGGTTAGAATAGTATCAAATTAAAATAGTCTGTTAGTCGAAACATTGGGAAAATGTGTGTTGCGAAAAAAGTTCCTAGAAATAGAGAAAAACGTTAATAATGTAAGTCATTAATAGAGAGAAACTAAACCGTGTAGCTAATGAACGCAACGTACGCGATATGAAAAAAATATGAAAGAACGACGCGAAAGGTACGGTGCACTCATATGCGACAAAGGCGCAGCAACGTGACAACGACGACGCCGAAGGCAGCGGCGCGACAGGACGGAGTGGGAGGGGGAGGGGCAGCGGGGGCGGCGCCGGCGCCGCTACGTGATTCCAGGGCTCGCCGGGGCGCCGCACCTGGCGGTAAACAATCGAGCAGAAATTGGCGGCCATAAATCTCCGCTTTAGTAAGGGCGACCGACGCCGGCGCCGCCGTCGTTAGCGGCGCCACCGACTTATTGAGCAGCCCTCATTTGTCTGTTGCCCCCCGCG
>BOPP01000079.1:643809-675910 GCA_017312745.1 Gryllus bimaculatus | reverse complement strand
CGCGCGTTGCTGTCGATCTGTGTGTGATTTTACGCGCATCGCGTTCGCGCTGTGATCATTGTTACATGTCGGTAGAGACGTGAACATGAATGTATTTCTGGATGCGAAGTTATGTTCTGAGCGAGAAGGAATGAAGGTTAATTTTGAGGTATTTAACTAAATAAGTGGAGCGGATAGAGAGTGCGGAATAGGTAGAAATGTAAAGTCGATTATCCCAAGTTCAATTTCGTTTTTTTTTTTTTTTATTTTTTTTATTTTTTTTTTTTTTTTTTTTTTTTTTTTTTTTAATTTTCGAACTCGCGTGTGAAAATTTGATAAGACACGTGTGCGTTTTCGTCCACAAACCGTTATCATCATTTCTTCATTTTTTTACATGTTGGCGTAGAAGTGTTTAGAGTGGCATGAGAAAAAATTTTATACGTATGATTTAATTATTTAAGATCACAAGAATTGAAAAACGTCAGTTGATCAATTCTAATAATCTCAACGTAAACCTGGATATCTGAATAATAAATTGTTCTAGATATGTTGTCTATTTAAAAAATATATTATTGTGCTCTAGATGTGAGTTTTCGTGTTCATTAAACGTTCTTCGTTCAATGGATTTCAAAATATATAACAGAGCATCATGTAACCATTAAGCCTATTACATGACCTGTCCCATAAATCTACAAACGATAACGATGAATAAATGCAGGCTTATCATTGAACTCAATTAAGCCTTTAGCCTCGTGTATTCACATTGCGTGACTGAAAGAGACAGTTTACTCAAGATCGAGATTACCAGTGTTCGAAACACCTTTCGTCGCGTCATGTGCGTTTACGACTCATTTACTGCGAGGACGTGAGGATAGTAGACATTTATCCGAATGGTAACTTAAACGATATGAAAATCCGTCGCTTTATGATTTATCGTCATTGGCCGTTTCTGTATGAATGATATCCATTCTTTTTACTTGTTCTATTAAGTCGTAAGAGCCAAATGAAGCCGTGCTTTTGCTCAGCAATAAAATAAAATGTATTACTTTAATATATACTTTTTACACGTATAAGCAATCGAACCAACTCAAACTATTAGGGTTTTATCAGATTAAAAAATATTCATACACTTACTCTAGAAAAAATATACTTAACTAAACTGTACTTTAAATAGGTATGCAATGTATTATGATACTACAGGATCCAACACACAGGTAATGATACTGTTAGTGCCAGTCACATGACGCAATTTGAAGTTTGCTGATTTAAGTCTGCTAGAAAAAACATCTCAATGAGGCGATTCGTAAGAGATTTCATGAACAGGATAGTGTACCGCTTTTCTGCCAAAATGATACATTTTAATGTCAGTGAATTGTCATCGAATCACTATTAATTCTCGTTTCCCTCTTTTTACGATATTGCTATAGTTTTATTCCCAATTATTGTTCAAGATGCTGGGGACAAGCCATCATAAAGCAAATATTTGGATCTAGAAAAAATAAAATATGATTAGGTTGTTAATTTCGATTGATATATTACGTGATGTAAGGAGAAAGAAACGACAAAAACCGCATTAACACCTACTTATCAACAGTTTCAACTTCCACATGAATTGAATATGACACATACCGGTGCTCAACACGCTAACCGAGGCTGATGGGCGAACAGAGGGCTTCTTCTAATACAAGAACACTGTAAGATGTGTGTGTATTTATTGTCTCAGAACGCGTTAACAACTTAGGTCATTACTGTTGTAAGTGTAGTATTTGCACAGTGGCGTTATTTTGCTTCTAAAACGTGATATCCGGCGGCGATTTACACGTCGGCTTGCAGGTTTTCTCTCTCCAGGTGTCTCCTCACGCAGGACAAACTCTACGCTTCTGTCCGTGGTGTATGTGGTGGCGCCGTACAACTGAGGAAATCTGGATCTGCGGAAGCGCATAAAAGGAACAGAGCCCGCAATTAGGTGATTGAGCGACAAAGCAAGGGCACTGTCCAGCTTTCAATTGGCGGCGGCCGGGCGACCGCCCTCGAGCAAGTGGTTCCACTGCGAGGTCGCGAAATGGTGCGTCACGGGGCGAACGCGTGCGCGTGATGGGCGAGGGCGCGTGGCGGTGGAGCGGGGCGCAAAACGCGGCCTGTGAAACTCGAACCCGAGGCCTCATTAGCCCAGACGCGCGATAAATCATCCGGCCAAGTGCTCTGATGAGCGGCGATATTGCGCAGTCAGGGCGCGGACAGGCCGCCCCGCCCCCCGCCCACCCGCACTCCGCCCCCGCCCCGCCCCCCTCCGCGAGGAAAGGGTTGGGTGGGGGGCTTGAGAGCTCCCGCCCATCCCTGCGGCCGCTGTGCCTCCCCTCCAGCTCGCCCTTTACTTCCCCCGTCCGCCGTTGCCGTCCGTCTTCGTCGCCGACGCGGCGTCCCGTCGCCCGCAGCCCCCCAACTCGCCTGCCACTGATCCGATGTTGCTGCCCCCTAACGGCAAGCCCCCACACCATGCTCGGTTTCGGGCTTCAAAGTTTCAAGGGTCGAAAATTGTGCTAAACGTACACGACCCCGTAGACAGCATCTCGTTTCTCGACGTTAATTTAGCAAACACCACCCCTTCCCATTCTCGTATGCAGATCGATTATAGCTACGAAATTAATATACGTTATAATTAAAGGCTTTTCCTATAATATTTAATACGGATATATTCACAAATACGGTTCATTTATTCAATATTATATGCTTGTGTGTTTTTATAATTTTCGTTTATACTCTCATGCATCATCGTGTCACTTCAATCACACGCACAATTTCAACACAGATTACGACCTCATAGCCTATTCGTCATTCTACCGCATCAACTCGATCACACAACTTTCACAACTACAGGCATTCACATCTGCCGATCCACACACAGGCTTGCGCGTGGCATCCACCCAGCTGATTCACTTCCCCTCATGCCTCCCTTCCACCGCTCTCTCGCGTCGTGCCTCGGTCCGCCCTCGCGGCGGCTGCTGCGATTGATCGAGCGGTGCGCGAGCCCTTCGTTGAGGACAAGATAAGGCGCCTTCTCTAATTGCGGCGTATGCTCCGGGTAACGGACGCGAAGGCGTGAGCGACGATCCCGCCCCGCCCCGCCCCCGACCGCCCCCGCCCCGCCCGCCCGCCCCGCCCCGCCCGCCTCGCCCCGCTTCACCCCACCTCGCGCACCTCCGTCGCCGCGCTCAGCCTTCGACCCGCCCGGCACGGCGCGACGCGACGCGACGGGTTATGTCTCTCCCTGCAGCCGCCGCCAATAACGGAATTGGGAGAGTTCGGCGGTAATGGAATGTACCATAATTAACGGAAGGGATTCCGGTTCTTTCGGAAAGTTGAGGTTGAGTTTCAGATCGAACGGAGAAGGATGGAAGGGGGATTGTAATGGTTCATCAAGCCACGAATGTGAAGTGAGCATAGCTGTGCGTCTGACTAATGAAATTTCTAACTGATTTGATTGTGGTCGTGCATTAATGCGCGTCTTACAAACCAGGTCACGTTTCAATGTATCTGTGGTGAAATGTTTACAATTTGGGAGAACGTGTGTAATGAAATGTGATATCGACTCAGGTTTCCTAAGACTCCAATACTGATTAAAAATTGATGAAAAAATTACACGTCAGTTCGCGATGACGTGTATCGCGTATGGAACTAGACAGAAGAAATGAAGCAGAAGAAAAAAAATACCTCTGGTTTGGAAATCACGGACCAGCCGATGGGATTCATTTCCATATTAAGTTCACAATTGCAATTCCGCGATGGCGACTCGCAATTACACAGCGCTGTGTCGCGGGTGGCGGCGGTGAGGCGGGGACCGGGGCGAGGCGGGGCGGAGTGGGGCGAGGGCCGCCCTCGCGTGACCGCGTGTCAATTGGTGGCGCCCACGTCCCGCGCTCCATCTATCGGCGCGATGCTAATTTAGATACGCACGCACGCGCCGCTCAAAGGCGGCGGAATGGTAGCGGTGGTGGTAGAGGTGGAAGTCGGCATGGAAACGGGGGTGGGGTGGAAATGGTGGTGGTAATCGAAATGATGGAGATGATGATGGTGGTGGTAGTTGGGAAGTAAAGATAGTGGTGATTACGTTAGAAGTAGTGGTTGTGATTTTCGTAGTTGGAGGGGCACACTGTCTTGCAGTGTTGTGCGTGGTGAACAGGGCGGGGTTGAGGGAGTCACGGGCTTGCAGAAACTGAAGGGGAAGATATGATGAAACACGGAAATGAGATGCAGCGTTGTAGACGTGCCACGAAGGGAGACCGGGCAAGGGGGAATTTCTGTAGGATAATGACTAGACGGGAATGAGTCAGTAAGAATAAGACAAGTAGGAACATTGACGTGATGAAGTGTTGCAACATTGAAGTAAAACGTAATAGAAGCATAAGAGAGCACAATTACGAATAATAAATGCGATTCGAAATTCAACTTTCCATTGGGGAAGCTAATTAAAATAAATGTTTTTAAATAAAAGAAGTAGTGAATAAACCACATTAGAATGGAAAACAACGTGTTTTTATCCTTTTGTGATTATGAAACAGAAATGCATGAGAGATGATATCAAATAGGCACAAATCAAATACACTTCTCGACACCAACAAGACAGACATGCAGTGCTCGAAGCTAACTTATAACTCACGACTTGGTATAACATCCTTCTCAATGTATATGAATTTTATTAAAGTAGAAGTATTGGAAGATCAATAATCAAGAGTTGTTAGCAATGAGGCCAAAACTAAATTATTCGAAAAGAGAAATTATCCATAGAGCAGAATCTAGAAAAACGCGCAAACGCTTGAGGTAGACCAAGAGGGTGGGGCGTGGCGAGGGGCGGGTGAGGAGCGGGGCGGACGCATCGGCGAACCGCGGAGCGCGAGACGGGCGCGCGAAAGCGGAGAAGGAGCTCGGAGGAGGAAGGCGAGAGGGAGAGAACCCGAGAACATTTGAACTCATATCCGGCCGAGCGAGGGAAAGAAGCTTGAAATGCATTAATAAGGAAGCGAGGCTAATTGCGCAGCGAGGGAGATTACGCCGCGCCCTGAACTTTTCGTGATTGGTGTTTCAGTTTTAGAAAACGGCGGCGGTAACCCGCTGCGAAGAATAATTACGAATGGGGGCTGCTTCCCGCCGCTCTATATACATATCCTCGCGCCAGGAAATTAAGAAACAGATTTTGAAGTCCGTAAGAAGTTTTTCACGGAGCGCGTGCCCGCCTCGGACGCCGAGCGGCGCACTGTGGTTCCAAATCACGCAGGAGCGCAGCACATTCGGTGGTCTGGCGAATCATGTCTTTCGATAACAAACAGTTTTTAACTGTTATTGACGTAAATAAATAAATAAACAAACATTACTGTTAACTCTTTAAGTTTTCAAAAATTCCAAAAATTTTCAATTTTTCCTACCTCTTCCTACCACTAAAATATTGAAGATGGAAGTGCGCAATATTAAATAAAAATATTAAAATATAAATTTCAAAAATATATAACATAAAAAGAATTTTAAATTATAATAAAATAAAAATTATTAAAACTTAAAAAAATATAAAAACATAAATATATAAATAAAATTAACATCGTTTTTCATTTTGTTAAGGTGTCCGTTTACTATTGAAGTTTATTTTAAGGGCGAGATATATTCTGAAGTTACATGCAGCAATTTCGCCATTTATTGACAACATTAAAATACTACAAAATATTCATAGTTTAATTTTTGAAGTACAAGTAGTTTTGAGACAATATGCATTTTTCAGAAAGATGTATAATTATTGTCAATTTATTTATGTTTCTGAAATGTTCATAAGATACGATTTCGTTTACAATGTTCATATTACTAAGCAATTATTATTATTATTATTATTATTATTATATTTTTGTTTACGTTTGCTTTTTTAATGTTTCTTGTTTTTAAAAGAGAGTTCCTTATTATACAAGAGTTTTAGCCAAGATAAGAATGTCCAAGGAAATAACAAGACTTCAAATATTTTTACAAATAGAAAACATTACAAATATAGAATGAAAACTGCTTGGCGGATGTGTGTAATAAAATATAAATTCCGCAACGAAAATGTCCAAAACGTGCATATTATTATGAATTGTCTTTTTCGTGTTTGATATTAACACACTGCGAATTTTCATATTGAACTGAGTGAGTATACGAGCAACTGACATTCCGCGAAATTCCTTCCCCAGGGGCGCTGTTATTAAAGACGAGTAAAGGTGCAGAGGTGGCGGCAGCGGCGGAAGCAAGTCAGTCAAAGACGTGATGGGGGCAGGAGGGAAGAGGAGGGGGGAGGGCTCGTGGAGGGGGAGTCGCGGGAGTAAAGCGGCGGCGGAGGTGTGAAGTGCCGCGAAGCACGAGCTCCTCTCCCTCCTCCGATCCCCCCCACCAACCACCACCACCCCCACCCTGCGCCAGCCGCCCCTCCCACGGCGCGCTCGCACGAAGCCCAGAACAGCTTTATGGATTCGTGGGTTGCGGAAAAACGTCGTTAATGGGGTTCATTCGAACATTAAAATCTTTGATAAATGCAATTTATGAGAATATGTTAATGCATTAAAATAGTATAGCGTACGAGATGTCCCTAATAACAGTAGAAACCTATTAAAAAGAGGATTTAAGCTGAAAATCGTAAAAAGGTCGTTATTAAATCGAATACATCCATTATTATTTATAATCATCTAAATGTGATTGGAAATGGTCAGTCCAGTTAGAAAAACTAATTTTTAAAATGGATATATATTTCTGCAGTACTTTTGGATTTTTTTCATGAGGTAGGGATCTAAATATGAACGATTTTTCTTCTTTTTTTAAATAATTTAAACGATATGGTAGTTGTCAATTAACATTTTTATTAATTTGTGTATTTATTAACTTTTATTGTTGTGTCGATAAAAATTGTTTTCATTCTGGAACTTGATTCAAACTTTTTAGTAAAAGATTCAGCAAATTATTTTCATCCTTTGGCAATAATAAATTATACATTATTTGAATCAGTTAATCCTCATGTATTACTGCATCAAAAGAATTCAGATTCCCTCCTCTGCAAAATATAGGATGATTATATGCATTGTTTTTGAAATTGGCAAAATAAAGCTGGAATTTTTTAATGCAAGCCGATTTTGGGTCAATACGTTTAGAAACGGCAGTATATTAAAATGAGTTGCATTAGCATCTCTTGGTCGCATTTCTTTTTGTGATGACGCTTTAATAGCCACTATATTTTTCTTTTTTCTTCGACGTACAAAAAATTAATTGAAATCTTCCCAGTCGTTGTAATCAACATATTTCTTGGGCAATCGGCGTAATTGGTTCAGCTCGTTCTTCATGTAGGTCTTTAACATTCTTCTTATAGCTAGTCTCTATAAGTGAAAAGTAAATATACTGTTTAAATTACACATGTTCTTCATCTGCTATTGTCGAAGCTTGAACACTCTTATAACACTGTGTAAATTGTAAAGGTTTGTGTTGTCTTTTGTGTTTGTAGTTATAATGTTTTGAAGAACTCTGCAGCCGTGTGTTTTCATTTCACTTTTCACTTATTTTTGCAACATAACTATTTCATCTTGAAATAATCTACAAGTGCAACAGAGAGTTTCGTGGTTAATATATTTCTTTTATACGTGTATCAAATACCAACCCACATCAAGCATCGCTAATTTTCTTTTCGCCCCCATTCATCTTCCGATCCCCAAACTCTTCCGAACTCTTTTCAGTCATAGGTCTTCTTTCTCAACCATGCTACTGGCCTCTTTCCTTCCGCCTGAAACCTCGCAAGACGGAGACGTCAGCGGCTATTCCGACGGCGAATTCGTCGCTTGCTCTGGGTTCGCCCATTCCCTCCCCCTCCCCTCCCCCCTCCACTCCGCTTCCCGAAGAGAGCGATTCGATGTATGGAAATTGGACTTTACATTTGTATAACATTTCACGGTGACTCCAATCCGTCAACAGCCCCGCTGCCGGGCGCTCTCTTGCGTTGGCATGCATAAAGCGCCCGGGGGGGGGCGGAAGGGGGAGGAGGCGGCGGCGGCGGCGGCGGCAGAGACGAGGCCGCTGCTCCTCCAGCGGCTAACTGCCTCGGAATTAGTTGTAATAAACCATTTATATGTGAAATAAGGCAGTTAAAGATATCAAACGGCTGTCCATTGCGAAGCCTTGCCTTATAAATCCAATTTCAGAAGTTATTTAAAGCAATCTCTTTTATATTTATCCCCGCCAGATATAAATCCTGCCTTACGGCCTCGTTACGCCGAGCAGGTCCCGCTCGCTTGATTTCCGACCCTCCCTCCCTTCTTCCCCTCCCTCCTTGCCTTTCTCTTCTGCTTCTCCGCGCTCGCTTCCACATCTCTTTCATTTTTTCCCTCTCTTCCCCTCCTTTAACTCTCTGCACGTTTCTTAATTCCTCGTTTACAAGTTTCCAATTTACTCAGGTCTTTCTTATCCTAATCTTCTTATGACTTTGTGTCTGTTTATTCTCGTTTTCTATTATTCACTACTCCATTTACTACTTATTTCCCTTATTTTCCCCCGTAACTTTATTTTTTTGGCTTCTTAGGTGCTCGTCCCACTTTCTACTTTCTCGTCATTCCTATTATCGCACTGTCCCCATCACGTCTTAATCGTGCATTTGTCTATTTTCATTAATTTCTGTTTCTCTCTCTTCTTATTCTGTGCCATGCTTTCTCTTCCTCTCTTTCCCTCAAAGGGAGGGGGACTTTCTACTCTTTTCAGTTCGCATATATTTCCCCCCCCCTCTTCATTTTATTTCTTCTCCGCCTTCGTCACGCCTCCAATTGTCAGAACCAACGCTCTACTCACATCACGTTCTCTATCAGTTCATTCTCCCACCGTCCACCCCTCCGTGTACTTATGCTTCTTTCCCCTCGCTCGCTTCCGCCCACACGCCGCCTCCGCAGAGCCACATTACAAACGCAGAACTTTTTGTCGGAACATCTAACGCGTCGATATACGAAATACATAGTTTACGTGCTTTCCAAACTTATACCGCCTGGCGCTGCGTAAACCGCAGTACCTCTCCCAATAGCCGTGAAATCCGCGGCGCCCCCCCCCGCCACTGCTCTTTATGACGCCGTACAGGGGTGTCCAAACACGCAATGCCCTCTAAACTCCACGTTTGAATGGGCGATCTTCTTTCAACAGCATTGTTTGATTCTTATTATTAATAAAATCGATGGTGATGTTGATTTCTTCTAATAATTTGAGAAAATGTGTTGTCCAGTGTCAATCTTCTTATTCTAAAGATCTTTTCGATCGCTTAGCCGTAATCATCATCAGAGCTAATCTTCCAAAAACTAACTTCTGAACTTCGTTTTCTCAAAGTCTCATATTATGTTGCTACTTTTGGGTCGACACTTTTTGATTGCCCTATCATAATTGTAGATGATGCAAACGATGATGCAGAACAAAATTGTTTTAATTTTTGTAATTAATCAAACCATATCATCTTGAGGTAGCCAAATTATCATAATTATCAGGTGGTTACAGGTTCTATTAGCGTTTCCTTAATTTCGCCTTTTCGTCTGCTTTTCCATTATTTCGCTGTCATCTTGTCTGCAAGAAGAGTCCATTATTTCGTACCTTCTACGTTCTTTTTGCCCTTTCCTCACATTTAAACACTGAGATATATTTATTAACTGGGATTTTAACAAAAATAACCAATGATATGAAATAATATCTTGAAGATGTCATACTGTACTCTTTCTATGCCATTTAGTAAATAGCGATAGTTTGAATGGTGTGTAGAAGTAAGGGAAAATACTCAGCAAAAGCAATTGAATACTGATATGATGTTTACCATTCAAGATAAAACATTCATTTACACCCTTTTAACTCATATATTGTCTACATTACTCTTCTTTAGTAATTTTTGATCAGTCATCTTTGTCATGTCCTTTGACATTTAAACCGTAATTGTGAGCACTCTTAATTTATAAGATTTGATTTGAGCCAGTAGATTTTTAATGCGGTGGAGTGTATTTTAGTTCTTGAAACGTTTCATTTGCAAACTAATTGTTTCAGCATTTGTTTGGACAAACCTTAACATAATAATAATAATAATAATAATAATAATAATAATAATAATAATAATAATAATAGTAATAGAGTACTTTAATCGTGTTTCATAATTGTATTTCGAACTTTCATTCTGCGTTTCTTGTTTAGAATTATGTTGACAGGAAAACAATTAACGCACCTCATATTTCCGTTTCTTACTCCTTTGGATTCTTCCACTTCCTTCGTCTTCTTCCGTCTTCTCCAAAGAATGCCATCAGAGACACTTCGACAATAAGAGCGTCCACTAAGGCGCGGGCGGCCTTTGCACACACGCGTTGTTAGAGGAGCTAAAACCTCCCACGCGGGCTTCCTCTCCCTAATGGCCTCGGCCCGCAGGGGTGCACACACGGCCGCTGAAGGGAAGCGGCACCGCTTTGCCCACCCCTGACAAGCGCGGTCTTTATAATGCACCCGCTATTGAGGCGACCGTGGCGCGGCACTCCGCTACATATCAGGAGGAAAGAGCGCCCTGAGGGAGAACTGAAGGCGGGGATGGTGTTGGAGTGGTCGTGATAGCAAAGGCGGTGGAGCTGGTGGTGGCGGAGACGGAAAATGTGATGGCTACGGCTGTGGTAGCTGTGACTGGGGCAGTGATAGTGGTAGAGGTGGAGACGGTGACGGAGGTTGTAAATGGGTCTGAGACGGTACCAGAGATGATGAGGGTTCTGTTAACGGAGACCGTGCCAGTAATGGAGACAGTATCGGTAGGACGGAGGCACTACCGGAAACGGAGATGTTACCGGCGACAGACAGAGACATGTGCAGGTGGCGGAGTCGATACTGGTGCAGGTGGTGGTATCGGTGTCTGTACCGGACACTGTTACTATGCCCTAGCCGGTGACAGTGGAGATGGAGATGCAGATGACGTTAGTAGCGGTTGCAGGGACGAGGAGAGGGAAGAGCGGCGAGGGTCGCAGCGAGAATGGCGACGTTGATGTCGCGAGCGGGAATGAGGGTAATCGGAACGGCGGAGGGCGACAGTCGAGGCGATGCATTGGGAAGAATCTACGTGAGGAGCGGGAGCAGGGGGGGGAGGGCAGCAGCGACGACAATACCGGAAGCAGAGAAGGCGACGGTGCCGGGGACAGAAGAGCCGGCAAGGAGAAGATGGGCAAGGCCCGAGAGGGGGCGCGGGCTCTTTCCTTCAGTCAGCGGCCGCCCCACCCACCCCGCCCGCCGGCACGCTCCACCTCCGTCGCCGCGCGCTAAAGTGGGAGCCTAAATACCGCAATCATTATCTGCCTCTCGCATCCCGCTCCGCCCCCGCCCCCGCCTCCGCGCCGCCTCACGCAAAGCCGCAGCTCCGGGCCCAGCGAGTGGAGAAGGGGGGGGGGGCGAGGGCGAAGGGGAATGCAGCACACCCCGCGGGAGAGTCCATGACGACGTTAGCGCTGACGGCGGAGATGACCGCAAGGGAGTGAGGGAAGGAAGTGGCGTCGAAGTGGTGATAACGGAATGGAGATGGAGATTTGTGTGATGGTTTTCGAATGAACTGGAAGTGTAGAAAGCGATACGGTTGATGGATTGTATGGTGCGGCATGTTGAAGGTTGGAAATGATCACTACCTCGTGGCTTTTACAGTAGGAGTTGTCACTAATTCATTAACTCATCCATTCATTCCACTTTCATTTACTTATTCATCCATTTATTTATTCATACACTTTTTCGATAATCCATTATTGATTTCTTCTTCGTTCATTCATTCCCGTTATTTTATTCTTCAATAGGTCATTTCATGCATTTCATTGGAAATGGCTATGATACCTCACCACTCTGTACGAGCAGGCGCCGTCGAGGCGGAGTGGTGACGGCAGAGTCGCCTGCGCAGGGGCGAATACGACGGAAGCAGGCCTGTCGAGGTAGGAGGGGGGTGGGGCGGCCTGCGAGGAAGCGAAACGGCCGAACATCGAAAATATCGCATAATCCTTCTCCAGTGAGACAGCACCGCGCGAGGCTTTGGCGGGCCCGTCTGCTTTAACGGCAGCTCCAACTTAGCCATCGCCGTGATCAAAGTATAAATCTATACATTCCCCGCCAGAGCGCGGCCCACGGAGGGGCTGCGCGTACGAGGGAGAAAGAGAGAGGGTTTGGAGGAAGGAGTAGTATGGGTGAAGGGGCAGGTAGGCGAGCGGGGAAGATGGAGGATACGAGCAGGGAGGAAAGGCGGAAAGGATGGCGTTGAGGTCTGTAGAAGAACGAGACGGTAGGATGATGAAAATCTAACAGAGAAGGGAAATGATGTATTCAGGGATGAAAAAAAGAATAGATTGCAAGTAAAATGAAGGGAAGGAAAGAGCTTGAATGAACGATAAAGATGAGAGAGAAGTGAGTACGTAACAAGGACGTGGGAATAGAATGGTGTTCGATGGGCGGGCAGGTTGTTTGAAAGGAAAATGCAAGATGCTGAAGAGACAGGGAAGTGACGGCCGGAAGGAGAGAGGAGGCACCGAATGACGGCTTACTAGTCAGTGATTAGTATGTTATGAGGGAGGGGGAGGCATGGCAAAGGAGCAGGCGAGGGGTCGGGTTGGGGGCAGGCGCAGGGACAGGGGGGGGGGCAGAAGGCGGCAAGCAGGCGGTTAGCGCGCGGTCGAGGTGCGGTGTGAGGATTTGGCAACGGGGCGGCAGGGCAGGCGCACGAAGCGAAGCGCGGCTGCCGCCGGCTCCTCCGTATAATGTAACGTGACCGGCGCGGCGCCGCGGTTTCCGAGGCCGCGGCCGCCGCTTCCGGTGCAGTGGGCCCGCTCTCCTCCCTCTCCGTCCCTGCGCCCGCCTCGGCCCGCTGCTGCCGTACTGGCCGGCGCCCGCGGCGGTGACTGGTTGTCGCATTGCTTTCGCGCGCGCGCAGACGTTTTGTCGGCTTTCTGTGCTTCAATTGATTGATTAGTGTTTCCAGGCGGGTATACTACTATGGTCATTAATTTGGGTACGTTATCCCAGGTGGCAAGTATATCGCACCTCCACGTGAACGTGAAATCCGGCTCTGACTTATAAGTCGGCTTGTGGAATCTCTGCCATGGGACACCACCCTAGCAGGGACAAGCCCTAAGCTTCCGACGTGCCTCCCGGTGGGAGGTTCAGAAGGGCATGGGTGCTTGCATGTGAAGGGAAGAGGAGAGGACATGGATGAGGACGGAATGATGACACGCAGTTCCAGGTCCGTTTGTTAGAGTACTGCTCCGGCATTCGTGTGATATTGATCAGAGCAACCTTCCTCTAGAATTCTCCTCCAGACAGAGTCTGAATTCGACCTAGTATCTGTCCAGCTAATATCGAAAATCCGCAATCGTTGGGACTCGAATTCTATAACCTTATGTATGAGTCTATGCGTTGACAACGCTTATGCTACATGTAATTCAACTCGATGCCTATGCTTTAATGATTAGAGCAAGCGGATTGTACTTCGATGTCAACGTTTTGATGATTCGGGTAAGCGGGCACTCGACCCTAAACTCTATAACATGTGTCGACAAAATATTATTTTCATTGAGATTAATTCCATTTCTCGGGTAAATTTGTAAATCTAAAATTAAGAACTGATGTGATATAAATGTTCTACGATCTTAATTGGGAAAAAATGTTCACCATCATTTCCACAAATGCTGACTAACCGACAAGAAAGAGGTTTATGCTTTATGGATTAACTGTGTCTACCGAGAAAACTAATTATAAGGCAAATTAATGGTACCATTTTTTAATTAATGATCCTCACTATAAGAACCTATAAATCTGTTCAAATTGTATTCCGTTAGGGTTAAAAACCGAATTTTGAAGTTAAAATTTTCTGTACTCAATAACAACACTATCATTCTCTTTCATCCCTCAAATGTAACGGACGTGCAAGATCTAGACATCCGATCCAAATCAAAAACCGTACGGAAACAGCATCTGACAGAACTTCGTATTACGACCAACTAGATACGTGTTTATCTGAAATAGATTTTTCTGCAGCCACTCCGCGCATTCGATGCGTATCTGGAACGTTACGATTGGCACAATCTCCTACAAGGTGTCTTTTTCTTCCCTCGCCCAGTCTGTTCGAGCTGGCTGGCGGACGGGCTGGCGGGTGCTAGGGCGCGAGGAGTGTGCAGAAACGAAATGAGAAAATTTTACGACGCCCCGCGCCTCTGTATCGCTTACGTCATTGGCCAAACACGACCACTCGCGCCAACACAATCTTTTGTTTTCTCAACTGTCAAAAGCAAACTTTAGTGCACGTCGTTTCAGATTCGTTCGGAATAAGAGGCTCGCGTCGGAACTAAAACAATTTCCCCGTAAGGGCGTTGAAAGCGAGGGAGCGAGCGCGCGGGGCCGCGGCTGAGCGGTAGAGAGCGGCAGAGAGCGTGCTCGCGTCGCGCCGCATCGCATCGCGTCGGGGGACTGAGAGCAGAGCGCGGGGCCGTCGCAGAGGCCGGAGGTTGGAAGGGCGCGGAGGCAGCGCGGCGGTGGGGATGGCGGGAGAAAGGGTGAGAGCGGGGCCGGATGGCAAAGGGGGGGGGGGGGCGCCCGCCGGCGGCGTGCCGCGGAGAATCTGCCCACTTGCGGTTTCAGTAAGAATCCGCGCCGACGGCGAAAGAGGGCGTCGCGTGGTGGCGGCGGACGCGTGGCGAAGGAGCTGACATCGGTGGGGCCTGCTGTTTCTTTCGCCGTTGATGTAGCCGTTGCATTTGCTGTTGATATTGCAAATACCACTGGCATTGCAATTGCCACTGGCATTTAGTTGCAGTTGCATATTGCAATTATCACTACACTTGCATTTGCACTTTTGTTTTATGTGCTGTTATGGCTGCTGTTTTCTTTACTGGCGTCATTGTTCTTGTCCAGTCTGCACTTACCATCGCTATTATTGGCGTTGATATCACTGCTAATGTCATTGTCATTGCCATTACCATCATTGCATTTTCTGCCTTAGTTTTCTACCGAACAGCTTGTACGTCGAGACAACTGTGTCACTTCCGTTCTCGTCGCAACTTCTTGTCCGCATCCTTCTTAATTTTCGCAACTCCTCAACGTTATTGAGCTCTGATTGCAATTATCAATGTCGTAACGGTGCCTCGACTTTTTCTCAAAAGAGCTCTCATTTTATCTTACCTACTGTTCTCTCCAGTTTCCCTATCTCTTCATTCCTCGATTCTCACCTTCATCCACTATTTTTGCCGCCATTTACCCTCATAATGGAGACTCCGGTGCCATTATAATTTTTGTAATTAATCTCTTCTGTCGACTCAATAACTATATATACTATTGACACATCTTGGAATTCCTCCACGTGCTACAACCATCGCAGCACCGCGTCTTACGTATCTTGGCCCAACGCATCGGCCCGCCGCCGAGATACGCGCTCCGCCGAAAGGGAAAGGGGGTGGAAAGAGACTGCGGGCGGGTCGGGGAGGGGGGGCGTAACTGCGGTTGGCGAAGTGGCTGAGAGACGTGTGTGCGGGACGGCGAGAAGGGTCGGAGTGGAAGGCTGCGGCTGCGCGGAGGCTTAGCTGGCGGCAGGTACGCACCGCGAGCGCTCGGCCCGTTTCTTCTCCTTGTCGCGCCTCGCCCCCGCCCACCCTGCGCCGCGTGCGGCCCCGATTGGTCGGGCGCGTTCTCGGCGGGGCGGAAAGCGAGGTGAGTGAACCTTCCGGGGCTCCCCCGGGCCCCGTCTTCTCGCGCTCCTTACCTACACCGCCGAGGTCCCGCTCGCTCCGGTCTTGTCGCTCACGTCCATCCCCGCGGCATTCTGGCCTGAATCAAACCTCCATTAAGAGTAATTGGATCCTGCGCTACCAACAGTCCAGTGGGGAAGGCAACAATGGCCTTAGTGTTTCTCAATTCCTGCACGGCTGGTACGAGCCTCCTCTCGTGCGCGGCCCGGGCCCGCCCGCGCGCGACCGCAACGCCCCGCCCCCTCGTCCTCGCTGCGTTCTCAGGAGCCGACGCCGCCTCGAAGGCCTCGCGTCGGAATGCCTGCGCGTCGAGGCTATTTAGACACATGGCTACGCCGGCCCAAGCAGTCCGAGGCGCAAATAAAATAATATGCGCCGGCCACAGGCCATTCGGAAGCTTTTCGGCGCATGAAGATACATCGGAGCGCTCCCCCTCCAGCGGAGGGACTGTCCCCAAAGGAACGGATAGGGAAGGTGGGAATTCGTCTTGCATTTGAGAGAGAGTGATGTAAATGGTGCTTGTGATGAGTAGTGAAAGAAGGTAAGTGATGGTAGTGGTTATTAAAAGAACGTTCCAATAAAAAAGGGATAATAAAAATGAAAACCCTTTTTTATAATTTATAAAATGTTACTTATACCGTTCTGGTTTTCACCCATTCAATTGATCCAGAGTCTGTTGCGCTGACGATCTTTGTATTGATGGAGGTTCTAGGTTTTTGATTCAATGGTGGCAGGATTATAGTCACTCCCGTTGATAGTAGCTTAATAGAGTCGAAAGCAGAAGCCAACTACTCTGATCGTCAGTTTCTATGTGCATCTCTCCAGTCAAATGTACGGAATAGCAGAGAAGTATCTGAGGGAAGTATCAGAAGTAACGGGCTACGAACAGCACCCGATCGTATCTTCCCCATCCTATCCCATTTCCCATCCTTAGATCAGGACGACCTGTTTTACTCATCCGCATAAGGCCCATTCCCTCATTCAAAGAATTCCTCCGGGGGTATTGCGACTAATTGGATGTAATGCCAATCTCTGCTTCGGATTACTACCCGGAGAATCCGGAAAAAGGAGGCGCGAACATTTCTAATGCGGCAAAGATTGTGGCAGGGGAGGCGAGGCCGCAAACTGTGCGAGGTTGGTTGCAGCTGCGGCTCCGACGATGACTCGGCCGGCGTCCAGAGAGCGGGCGGGAGGGGCGGCGGCTGCGGCGGCGGCGGCGTCCGGCGTGGCGGCCCGCAATGATATCCCGGTATTTGTCATCGTTTGCGGCGGGCGAGGTGAGGGTGACCGGCGCGTCTTGGGAAATAGAGAATGATGGTGGCGGCGGAGGCGGCGGGAGTGCGGGCGGACGCCCAAGTGAAAAAGCGGCAGACCCTATTACCGCAAGGGATTTCCGGGGGCCCCTTTCCGGCTTGGCGTCTGCGGCCATCTCGGCGGTAGGCTGGCGCCAACTGGTGGGCAGTCGGCTTGTTAGAGATGGTCCCTCGCGGAGGAAACTACTCGCGGAGGAAAAAAATAATATCTGCAATAAATATGAAATCGCACCTAAAACCGGAAATAGAGGAGTAGCTGCAAGCACTATTTTGTGTCGAACCGATAATAATTATTTAGTGGGCCTCTCATTTAAAAGTTTCTTTGTTGAGTTGTAGTCATTTATCTTGAATTGTACTCGCACTCGTAGTTTAATTGCATGCGAACAGTAAGTAGTTATTAATTCGATTACTTGACATATCAAATAATGGGCTAAATACTGCTCTGATTCCGAAATGGCTCCTGTAAAGTAGAACACTGTACCTAGGCAAAACAAAAATAGTACTACAGAAATATCTATGAATTAGTATCCATGATTATCCTTACATCACAACAATACGCATAACTATGACCATTCTGCTATTGAGATTTTGCTGAATTACATTTCAGCCTCAAAGATGCGCGTTAGGACATCGCTACCATCCTATACATACATATTTCTATACATATACGAATAACAATATTCCTTCCTTGCCTGGAAGCTTAGGGGCCCTCCAGCAAAGCTCCGAGAGCCAATCATAACATAAGAGAAGCTGCAACGACCAAGTCCCTGAGCCGCTGCGGGGGAGGTCAAAGGCACCGCAGGCCGGCGGAGGCGGGGGGAATCCACGGGGACGAGGGGGACCTCAGAATTAAAATGTGTGGACGCGAATGACGGAATCAATCGGAAAGGGGACGGTCGTTGCGTGGAAGCGCCGGACAAGAACGATGCATTATTTATACATCGATTTATCGCGAGTCGCACCGCGCGTCGCTGCAACACCCCGCAACACGACGCGACGCGACGCCTCGTGCGCCGCCGTTGGCACCGCACGCGCGTCCTCAGTGATGCCAAGATTCTGAGCAGTTCGAGAATGACGATGAGCGTGGGAGAGGAGGAGAAAGAGGAGAGTCGTGTGGTCCTCTCATGACGCCAACTGTCTTCGCGGGCTTGATTATTTATTTCTTGTTTCCGGGTGCCACAATTACTATCGTCATTATTCCCTCGAGTGTAGTGCATGTTTTTTATCACGCGGTGTTCGTCCCCTGCTTCATGGTGAGATCCGACGCAACGTCTATCGTCATTATTCCCTCAAGTGTAGTGCATGGTTTTATATCACGCGGTGTTGCGGTGTTCGTCCCCTGCTTCATGATGGCATCCGACGCCGGCCTACGTCAGATTGCGGAGTTTTCCTCGTACATGTATTTACCACCAGCAGGGCACCGCCCCATCCGGGACAAGCCATAAGCTCGCGACAGGTCTCCCGTCTTGTGTGCTCGTGTAGTGCATGTAAGTGTGTGTGTGTGTGTGAGTAAGGGCAGATCGCGCGCGGTCCGTGACCAGTTTGTTAGAGTCCTGCTCCGGCATCCTCCTTGTGTTGTTGAGAGGAGAAACCTTGGAAAACAGACGAACAGAACAGCCGGCCGCTAGAATTCTCCTCCACATAAGGCTGAATTCGACCTAGCTATCTAGTAGTGTCGAAAATCCTGCCAGCATCGATGCAGTAAACCTAGGACTTCCCGATCAAAGAGACTGTCGTCGCGTATTTTATTACAGATAAATAGAAGTTTACAAAGTTTAAAAAACAGCAAATGTAAGATAATACCCGTTTCTTTATTCTAGTTTTAACGAAATAATATTTCGCAAATTCCGAAGGTTGCGTGAAAGTTTTTGCATTATTTCCCCGAGTTATTTACGACTCTTCAAATATTTCAAGTTTACAACTACGCAATGACTGCTAAGTGGAAGCTTAACTCTTCCATACTGTACTCATTCTCTCGAAGTGTTCGACAATTATATTGAATTGTATGCTTCTCAACTTCACAAGAGTGACTAGAGGGGATTTATTTTCAAATAACTTCTTTGTCAATAAAGAAGCCTTTTACTGTAGACTCACTCATTTACCGCAACATTCATCATCGCCACTCAAAGTTACCGAATCACTGATCATAACAAAACATTTATGCAACGTTTAGTTTACGTTGTGCCATTATTATAGCAGTTTTCTTTCAGTTGGCTTCGTCAAGCGCCTTTGCCACATGCTCAGCTCGAAGCTGGAGAACAGAGCCGGCTGCCTCAAGTAACATCAAACACGTTCGCGAGAGGCGAGCGGGCTCAGGTGACCGCGTCCGGCGTCGTCACATCGATCGGCTGCGTGAAGCACCGCCCCGCGCACGGGCCGCCGGGCGGCGTCATTCATCTATTCGGCGCCGCCGGCCTCTTCGGCGGCTCTTCTGCGCCGCTCCGCCCTCCCCCGCACGCCCTCTTCGACGCTCTCGCTCGCATCCGCCCACGCTTCACGAGCATCCCGCTCCGCCAGCCCCTTCTCTGTGGGAACCCATCTCCTCGCTCCGTCAGCTCCCCGCTCCACCTTCTCCCCTCTCCACCACCTCCCCGCTCCGCCATCTTCCCGTTCCGCCATCTTCCCGTTCCGCCATCTCCCCGCTCCGTCATCACCCCGTTCCGCCATCTTCCCGTTCCGCCATCTCCCCGCTCCGTCATCTCGAGAGAAGATTTTGTAAGAACACAAATCTCTTATTTTATAATTTATTACTGTATAGGGTAATACAAGCGGTAAGATTATATCTCCTGGACGTTACGGCCAGTGTTGACGTCCGATTCATAGTGTCCGCTTAGCTCGGTTTGAATTTTTATTCCGACCATTTCCCTTGCTATCACTCTGCCTCATTTGCGGTCTTCTTTGCATTCTCACCGTTCGGGCTACATCTTTTAATTTTTTTTTCTCCTTTCTTCCCTCACTTTAAAATCTCTGCGTTTCTTAAATCTCTTACCAAGTTTCACTTTACTAGAGTAGTGATTTCTTATCTAATCTTATTATGAAATTTTGTGTTGTTTGTTTCGTTTCTAAATTTTGTTGCACTACTAGGGTTTGACTATTTCAATACTTTTCCTTATTTTCCCCGTTAACTTTATTTTTTTGGGGGGCTTCTTAAGGGTGCATCGGTCCACTTTCTACTTTCCCGGTATTTCTATTATCGCACTGTCACATCAAGTTTAATCGTTCGATTATTTGGTTATATTTACATAATTCTGTTTACTCCTTCTTCATCATGTGCCATGCTTTCGTTCCTGTCTTACTATTCACTCTTCTAACGCTGCTACATAATAGGTAGGATTTCTACGTGTCTTTTTCAGTTTCGCATCATATTTCCACCATCCTCTTCATTTTATTCATTTTCCGCTTCGTTACAGACCTTCCACAATTGTCAGAACTCAACGATCTACTCACTATTCGAGATTTCTATATAAAATAGCTAATAATTCATATATTTTCATGTAATGATATTATTCATATTTCTCATCCGGGCCCCTCGTGGTATATTCTGGGATTTCTTTCCCTCAAGCATAGCGTTCGCCGCCCACACGCACCTTGCAACCGCAAAAACTTTTTGGGGGTCGGAACCTTAACGCGTGTATATACGATCCCAGTCGGTTTGCGATACATCCGGGGTGCTTTCAAAGCTTTAAATTATATGCTTTGGCGCTTGGGTCAATACGAGTATTACTGAATTTCCCCTGAGTGAAATGGGGCGGCCCTCTCTAAACGCAAAAACACGCTGCTCTTTTAAGAAGCGTACAGGGGTGCCAAACCCTGCCTCTAATCACGTTGAAAATGGCGTTATTCTTGCCCCCGGCTTGTTTATTCTTCTATATTTAAATGATGGGGGTGATTGTTGTATTTCTCTGAATAAATTTGAGAAAATTGTTGTCAGTAGTCATTCTTCTTATTCTATAAGATTTTCGATGCTTAGCGACCATCTTTTAATCAATTCATCAGAGCTAATTTCAAAAATTATTCAGAATTTGTTTTTATTCAAAGTATCATCATTATGTTGTAATTTTGGGTCGACTACTTTATTGATTGCACAGACTCTAAATGAGTGTGATAAAAAATTATTGTAGATGTAGTGATTGCAAGATGATTGCAGAACAAAAATTAGGTTTAATTTTTTGTTAATTAATCCCAGACATATCATATCTTTGAGCGTAGCAATTATCATAATATTTCTCAGGTGGTTACAGGTATCATTAGGTTTCCTTAATTTCGCTTTCGTTCTGCTTTTCCATATTTCGGCTGTCATCTTGTTGCCAAGAAGAGTCATTTATTATCGTACCTTCAGTTTCTTTTTGCTTCCTCACGATTTAAACACTGAAGAATTTTTACTTAATCTAGGAGATTTTTATAAACAACCAGATGTAATATTGTTATTGAAGATGTCATAAGCTGTATTTACTTCTTACACATGGCCATTCTTAGATGAATAAAATTAAGCGATAGTTTAGATGGTGGTGTAGAAGTAAGTAGGAAACTATCAGAAAGCTTGGGAATCGGTATGATGTTTTAACATTCCAGATAACATTCATTTTACACCTTTCAACTATATATTTGTTAACTTTATCTTTAGTATTTTGATCAGTCCTCTGTTGTCATGTCTATGAATTATTAAACGTAATTGTGGAGTAACTTCCTTTTAAGAATTTATTAAGCAGCAGTTAAGATTTTAAAATCGGTGTGAGGTGCATTATAAGGTTCTTTCAAACGTTTCATTGCTCAACTTATAGTTGAGTTTTCAGACTTTGTTTGTGCGAAAACTTAAATATATTGCATTAATTAATAGATAATATATAATAATCAATATAAAAATAATATCCTGTAAAATTGGGATACTTTTAATCGTGGTTTCATAATTGTATTTACGGACCTATTCATTCAGTCGTTCATTGTAAGATATGTTTGACAAGGAAAACAATTACGGGCACAGTCATATTTCCGTTATCTATTACTGACATTATATATGGAGATTATTTTCACATCTCTGTTCTTCTCTCCGTATTCGTCAAAGAATGCATCAATGAACTATGAAATCAGAGCGCCTTAAGGAGCGAGGCGGCTTTTCGAAGCCAATGGATCTGTTAGATGGAGCTAAGACCTTCGCCACCATTGGGTGCTTACATCTCACTAATAGGGCCTAATCCGGCTGAGGGGTGCACAACGGGTGAAGGGAAGGCGGCCGCGATTTGGGCTCTACTCTGAGCAAGCATGGTCTTCTTATTTGCTGCTCCCGCTAGTTGGGAGAGGGAGAGAGCCTGTCGAGACGTAGCCGGTCGAGCCTACCACGTACATATCAGGAGGAAAGAGGCGCCTGAGGGAGAACTAGAAAGGCGGGGAATGGCGTTGGACGTTGGTACGTGATTTAGGGCAAGGAGGTCGGATGTGTTGGGTGGGGAGAGGGAAAAATGTTGATGGCTAACGGCTGTGGGGAGCTGTGACTGGGGCAGTGATAGTGGAGAAGGTGGAGGCAACCCGGTGGGGGGGGGGGGGAAAAAAAAACGGCGAAAAGTTTGGGGGGTTTTTAAAAAAAAAATGGTTATTTTATTTCCCCCCTTGAAGGAACCGGGGTTTTTAATAACTAGAGATGATGAGGGTTTGTTAGAGGGAATCTGTGCCTAGTTGAGACGTATGGTAGGACGGAGGCACTACGAGGAAAACGGAGATGTATACACATAAATGACAGACAGAGACTGTGCAGGTGGGGAGTCGATTTTACTGGTCGCAGGTGGTGGATATCGTGTCTGTACGGACACTGTTACTATGCCCTAGCGGTGACAGTGGTAGATGATGTGCAGATGCGTTACCAGTAGATTGGTTCATGGGAGAGGAGAGGAAAAAGGAGCGGCGGAAAGGTCGCAGCGAGAATGGCGACGTTGATCGTCGCTGAGCGGAATGAGGGTAATCGGAAACGGCGGAGGGGCAGGTCGAGGCGATGCAGTTGGGGAAGAATCTCGTGAGGAGGAGGAGCAGGTGAGGAGGAGGGAAAGACAGTGGTCGACAAACTCACGGAAGCAGGAAGGCGACGGTGCCGGGACAGAAGCGCGGCAATGGAGACGAGGGTCACGGGCCCCGAGAGGGCGGGGGTTTCCTTTTAGTCAGGCCCGCCCACCCACCCACGACGCCGGCACCCTCACCCCGTGTCCGCGCGCTTTAAGTGGAGTAAATGAAAATTCTGGGCATCCATAATTTCATTCGCATCCCGACGTCGCCGTGCGTCCCAATGTCATCCCGTTCGCTCAACGCAACAGCACGCAGCTCACGGCCCGACGCTGTGGAAGAAGGGGAGGGGCGGGGGAAGGATGGGGAGGGGAATGACAGAACACCCCATGCGGGAGAGTCCATACTGACGTTTGGCGCTGACGGGCGGGGAGACAATTGACCGGCAAGAGGAGTGAGGGAAGGAAGTGCGTCGAAGTGGTGATAAGGAATTGGGCGATTGGGATTTGTGGTGATGGTTTTATCCTGCTGGAAGTGTGAAAGGATACGGTTGATTGATTGTCTGGGGATTTGAGGTTTGGATGATCATACTCTGTGGTTATCCAGTAGGAGTTTGTCACTATTACATTCTATCTTAATCCCTACCTTCATTTATTATTCATTTCATTTATATTCATAATTTGGAGATAATCATTATTGATATTACTTTGTTCATACTTATCATTCCGTTATATTTTATTTCGTTCCAAATTAGTCCATTTCATGACATTTCCTGACATGTATGTACTCACACTCCTGGTTACGAGCAGGCTCGTCGAGGAGGAGTGGTGACGTGAGTGCAGAGTCGCCTTTGCGCAGGGATTGCGGCAGACGCAGGCTGTGAGGTTAGGAGGGGGGTGGGGCGGTGCGGAGGAAGCCGGAACCTGGAGCGAAATAGAAATATCGGGATTCTTCATGTGAGACAAGCACACGTGGAGCTTGGCGGGCCGTGTGCCTTTAACGGTGCTCACACTACCTCGCGTGATCAAGTAAAGCTATACTATTCCCGCAGAGGGGGCCCACGGAGGGGCTGGCGTAAGAAGGGAGAAGAGAGAGAGGTTTGGAGAGAAGGATTAGTAATGGGTGAGGGCAGGTAGAGTAACGAGCGTGGAAGATGGAGGTATACGAGCAGGGAAAGGGGAAAGTTGGCTTGGAAGGTCTCGGGTAGAAGAAGAGACGGAGGATGATGAAAATCTTAACAGAAGGAGTAAATGGATGTATTTTCCAGGCGATGAAAAAAGAATAGATTGCAAGTAAAGATGAAGGGAAGAGAAAGAGTTTGCTGAACGATTCAAACGTATATTTGATTGAAGAGTGAGTAGTTCAGCGTGGGAATAGAATGGTGTTACCGATGGGCGGTGGAATAGAAGGCCGGTTGTTTTTATACGGAAAATGCAAGAGTCTGGAAGAGACATGGGAGTGAAGGGAAGGAGAGAGGAGGCAGAAATGCGTTTACTAGTCAGTGGATATAGTATGTTATGAGGGGAGGGAGGCATGGAAGGAAGCAGGGAGGTAGTAGAGGGCAGCGCAGGGTGACGGGGGGGGCTAGAAGGCGGAAGCAGGCGGTTTGCGCGCGTCGAGGTTGCGGTGTGAGGAGTTTGGCAACGGGGCCGGGCAGTGGACAGGCGCACGAAGCGAAGCGCGGCTGCGCAGGCTTCTCTATAATGTAAGCGTGGACCGCCGCGGCGCCGGGTTTCCGAGGCGCGGGCCGCCGCTTCGGTCATGTGGCCGCTCTCTGCGTTCGCCCTGGCGCTCGGGCCGCTGCTCCCGTACCTGGGCGGCGGCGGTAGGCGGTGATGGTTGTCGCATGCTTTCCGCGGGGCGAACGTTTTTGGGTCGGCTTCTGTCTTATTGATTGATTAGTGTTCCAGCGGTCTACCATATGGTAATTATGGGTAGTTTTACCAGGGAATTAACGTGATTGTGACGTGAAATTCGGTCTGATTAAAGTTCGGCCTTGTGATGTTGTAGAGGGCGTAAACACCAGCAGTGGACAACCTGAAGCTCACGAAACTGCCTTCACCGGTGGGATGGCTTTCAGGAAGGGCATGGTGCTTGCCCATGTGAAAGGGAAGAGGAGAGGGACATGGAATGAGTGAGAAATGCTGACACTGCAGTTCAGGTCTTTGTTAGATGTATTGCTCCGGCATTCGTGTGAATTTTAGATCAGAGCAACGCTTCCTCTAGAATTCTCCTCCAGACAGAGTCCTGATTCGACCTAGTATGCTGTCCAGCTAATATCGAAATCGCAATCGTTGGTACTCGAAGTTCTATATACTTATGTATGCGTCTAAGATTGCGTGACATCATGAAGCTTATGCTTTACATTGTAATTCACTCGTAATGCCTATGTTTAATGATTAGAGAAGCTGTATTGTACTTCGATGTCATACGTTTTTGAATGGATTGCTGGTATAAGCGGGGCTACTCGCCACTAAACTCTATAACATGTGTTCCGACAAAATATTATTTTCATTGAGAATTAATTCATTTCCTCGGGGTAATATTTGTATATTCTAAATAAGCTGATGTGATCTAATGGTTCTATTATCGATTTAATTGGGAAAAAATGTTTTTCCCATCAGTTTGACAAATTGCCTAGACTAAACCGACAAGAAAGTAAGTTTTGCTATTATGGATTAACTTGGTGTCTACCGAGAAACTAATTTTATAAGCGCAAATTAAAGTGTTACCTTATTTTTTAATTAATGATCTCATATAAAGAACATATAAATCTGTTTCAAATTGTAATTCCGTTAGTGGTTAAAAACTTGGAATTTTGAATTAAATTTTCTGTATTCCATACAATCACTTATTAATTCTCTTCATCCCTGCAATCATGTAACGGCGTGCAAGATCTAGACATGACCGATCCAAATCAAAAACCGTACGGATAACAAGCAATCTGGACAGAACATTCGTATTACGCACCAACTAATTACGTGTTTTATCTGAAATAGATTTTCTGTCAAGCATCGGGGCCAATTTCGATGCGATATTGTGAACGTTAGATATGGCAATTCCCTAACAGAGGTGTCTTTTTCTTCGTCGCCAGTGATGTTCGATGCGGCTGGCGGACGGTGGCGGTGCTAGGCTGCGCGAAGGAGTGTGCAGAATACGAAATTGAGAAATTTATCGACGCCACGCCTCTGTATCGTATTACGTCATTGAAACAATACGACACTCGCGCAAGCACAAATCTTTTGTTTTCTCAACTGTAAAAGCAAACTTAGTGCATCGTCGTTTAAGAATCGTATCGGAATAAGAGTCCGCATGTCGGAATTAAAACAATGTTACCGTAATGGGGCGGGGTTGAAAGGCGAGGGGCGGCGCGCGGGGCAGACGGTGGAGGTAGGAGCGGGAGAGCTGTGTCAGCGGGCCGGCAAATCGCATCGCTCGGGGGATGAGAGCAGAGCGCGGGGCCGTCGCGAGGGCGGAGGTTGGAAGGCGCGGAGGCAGCGCTCGGCGGTGGGGATGGCGGGAAGATTAAGGGTGAGAGCAGGGGCCGGATGGCAAAGGGGGGGGGGGTGCGTACTGCCGGCGGCGTGCAGGCGAGAATCTGCCCTTGGGTTAGGTAAGATCCGCCGCGGGAGAAGCAGGGGAGTCGGGTGGGTGGGGCGGAACCCCCGCTGGCGAAGGAGTGACATCGTGGGGGTGCTTGTATTCTTTGCACCGTTGATGTGGTTTGCATTTGGCTGTTATATTGCAATACACTGGCAATTGCAATTGCACTGGCATTTAGTTGCAGTTGCAGTTTGCATATATATGTCTACATTGCATTT
Source organism: Gryllus bimaculatus (assembly GCA_017312745.1). Lineage (NCBI taxonomy): Eukaryota > Metazoa > Arthropoda > Insecta > Orthoptera > Gryllidae > Gryllus > Gryllus bimaculatus. The sequence goes on along the minus strand of BOPP01000079.1, from coordinate 649,066 downwards.
GCACTTTGGTTTTATGTGCTGTTAATGGTTTGCGTTTTCTTTTACTTGGAGTATTTGGTTCTGTGTTCAGTCTGCACTTACCATGCTAGTTTATTGGAGTTGATCTTCAATGGTAATGTCTTGTCATTGCCATTACCACATTAGTCTTTTCTGCTTAGTTTTTCTACCGAACGCTTGTAAGTGAGATCAATGTGTACTTCCGTTTAGTGCAACTTCTGTCCGCAATCCTTTTAATTTTAGCAAGTCCTCAACAGTTATGAAGCTCTGATTGAAATTACAATGTCGTACGTGCCTCTGGACTTTATCCTCAAAGAGCCTCTATTTTATCTTACCTCCGTTCTCTCCAGTTTCTCGCCTATCCTTCTTATCTACATCGTTCTCACCTTACAATTCATATTTTGGCCGATTTCCCTCATACTGTGGGAGACTCGTGCTCATTATAATTTTTGTAAATTAATCTTCTTCTGGACTCCAATAATATATATACTATTGACACATTTTGGATTTCCTCCACGTGCACAACCATCGCAGGTACACCGCGTTTACGTATTTGGCCAACGCATGGCAAGCGCGAGATACCGCTTCCGCACGAAAGGGAAAGGGGGTGGAAAAGGAGACTGCGGGCGGGTCGGGGAGGGGGGCGTAACTGCGGTTGGCGAAGTGGCTGAGAGACGTGTGTGCGGGACGGCGAGAAGGGTCGGAGTGGAAGGCTGCGGCTGCGCGGAGGCTTAGCTGGCGGCAGGTACGCACCGCGAGCGCTCGGCCCGTTTCTTCTCCTTGTCGCGCCTCGCCCCCGCCCACCCTGCGCCGCGTGCGGCCCCGATTGGTCGGGCGCGTTCTCGGCGGGGCGGAAAGCGAGGTGAGTGAACCTTCCGGGGCTCCCCCGGGCCCCGTCTTCTCGCGCTCCTTACCTACACCGCCGAGGTCCCGCTCGCTCCGGTCTTGTCGCTCACGTCCATCCCCGCGGCATTCTGGCCTGAATCAAACCTCCATTAAGAGTAATTGGATCCTGCGCTACCAACAGTCCAGTGGGGAAGGCAACAATGGCCTTAGTGTTTCTCAATTCCTGCACGGCTGGTACGAGCCTCCTCTCGTGCGCGGCCCGGGCCCGCCCGCGCGCCCACAACGGGGCCCGCCCGCGCGCTGAAAACCGCAGCCGCCCCTCGTCCTCGTTGCGTTCTAGGATGCCGTCGCCGCGCTCGAAGGCCTCGCGTGAATGACTGCGACGTTCGAGGCTAATTTAGACACATGGCTACGCCGGCCAAGCAGTCCGAGGCGGCAAATAAATATATGCCCGGCCACAGATCGGACTTTGGCGCTAAGCAATACATCGGGAGCGTCCCCAGCCTTCAATGCGGATGGGACGTCCCAAAGAACGGCATAGGGAAGGTGGGAAATGTCGATCCATGGCAAGTTTTGAGAAAGAGAGTGTGTAATAATGGTGTCTTGTGATGTAGTAGTGAAAGAAGGTAAGTGATGGTAGTGGTTATTAAAGAAGTTTCCAATATAGTAAAAGGTGGATAGATAAAAAATGAAAACGCCTTTTTATAATTTATAAAATGTTATTATACGTTCTGTTTTCATCCATCGTCAATTGATTCAGAGGTCTGTTGCGCCCTGACGATTTTGTAATTGATAGAGGTTTGCTAGGTTTTTGTTCAATTGGTGGCAGGATTATAGTACTCCGTTGATAGTAGCTTAATAAAGAGTCGAAGCAGATAAGCCCACATACTTTGATCGTAGTTTTTATGTGCATTGCTCCAGGTCAAATGTAACGAGATAGAGAGATATAATTGAATAGGGAAGTATCAGAAGTAAGGGCTACCGAAAGCATACTGATCGTATCTTCCCATATCCTAATCCATTTCCATCATTAGGTAAGGAGATGTTTTTACTCATTGAAATAAAGGCATTCTCTCATATAAAGAATTCCTCCGGGGGTATTGCGTACTAATTGGATGGTATGCAATCTCTGCTTCGGATTACTACACGGAGAAATCCGTAAAAAGCGAGGCTCGAACATTTAAATTGCGGCAAAGATTGGTTTGGCAAGTGGGAGGCGAGGGCGCAATTACATGGTGTTATACGAGGTTGGTATTGCGCTGCGGCTCCCTTACGATTGTACTCGGCCGGGGCGTCCAGAGAGGGGGCGGGAGGGGCGGCGGCGCCGGTCGGCGGGGGCGTCGGCGTGGCGGCCCCCAATGATATACCGGTAATTTGTCATCTGTTTTGCGGGGGCGAGGTGGGGTGACGGGCGTTTGGGAAATGAGAGAATGATGGTGCGAGGAGGCGGCGGAGAGTGCGGGCGGACGCCCAATGCTAGAAAAGCGGCATGTCTATTACCGAAGGGTTTTCGGGGGGCCCCTATTCGGTTGGCGTCTGCGGCCAATCTTCGGGCGGTAGGCTGGCGCCTAACTGGTGGGCAGGTCGGATTTTAGAGTGGTCACTCGCGGGGAACTATGCGGCGGAGGAAAAAAATAATATCTGCAATAAATAGTGAAATAGCACCTAAAAACCGGGAATAAGGAGTAGCTGCAAGCACTATTTTTGTGTAACAGATAATAAATTATTTCTGTGGGCCCTCATTTAAAAGTTTCTTTTATGTTTGAGTTGTAGTCATTTATTTGGAATTGACTCTGACTCGTGTTTATTGATGCGAACAGTAAGTAGTTATTATTCGATTACTTGCATATCGAATAAGTGGCTATAATGCTCTGATTCCAGAATGGCTCTGTAAGTAGAACATGTACCTAGGCAAAAACACAATAGTAATAAGAAGATATTATATGAATTAGTATCCATGATTAATCTTAATCACAAATACGCATAACTATGTGACCATTCATGTATTGAGATTTTTGGCTGAATTAACATTTCAGCCTCAAAGATGCCGCGTTGTAGAATCGGCTTACCATCTATAAAATATTTTCTATTAATAGGAATGCAATATCCTCGCTTGCTGGAAGTCTTAGGGGCTCCAGCAAGATCAGCGAGAGCATCATAACATAAGAGAAGCTAGCAAGACGAAAGTCCCTGAGCCGCTGCGGGGAGGTCAAAGGACACCGCGAGGCCGGGGAGGGGGGGAATGCCAGGGGACGAGGGGGGACTCAAGAATTAAAATGTGTGGAGCGAAGAGGATCATCGGAAAGGGGAGGTGTGGTGGGAAGCGCGGAAAGAAGATGCAATTATTACATAGATTTCGGCCGATCCCCGCACCGCCGCCGTGCTGCATACAGCTCCGCAACATCGACGGACGACCGAATAGCCTGTGCGTCGCGCGTTGGCAGACGCGCGTCTGCAGTGGATGCCAAGATGAGCGTATTCGAGAATGAGACGATGAGACGTGGGAGAGGAGAGAGAAAGAGGAGAGTCGTGTGGTTCTCTGACGCCAACTGTCTCGCGGTGCCTTGATTTATTTATTGTTTGTTTCGGGTGGCACAATTACTATCGTCATTATTCCTCGAGTTAGGCATGGTTTTTTATCAGCGGGGTGTTTGTCCACTATGCTTCATGGTGAGATCGCGACGCCCAACGTCTAAGATCATTATTCTGAAAGTGTATGTGCATTGGTTTTTATATCAACGCGGTGTTGCGGTGTTTCGTAACCCTGCTTCATGAGTGGATCCGACGCCCGGGCTACGTCAGATTGCGGAGTTTTTGCTGTACTATGTATTTTACCACCAGCAGGGCACCGCCCCATTAGGCCAATGCCATAAGCGCGACCAGGTCTCCCGCATTTGTGTGCCGTGTAGTGCATGTTTAGTGTGTGCTGAGTGTGTGTTAGAGTAAGAGCCATGATTGCGCGCGGTCCGCTGAACAAGTTTGTTTAGACCACGTCTGCTACCGGCAATCTCTTCCTTGTGTTGTTTGAAGAGGAGAAAACATTGGAAAACCAGACGATACAGAACACCGGCTAGAATTCTCCTCACTATAAGGTTGAATTCCGACTGCTAGAGTAGTGGTGAAATCGCCGCATCGATGGCCAGTAAACTAGGACTTCGATCAAGAGACTGTCGTAGCGTATTTTAATTAGATAATAGGATGTTTACAAAAGTTAAAAAAAGCAATGTAGAGATAATATTCCGTTTTCATCTATGTTTTAACGAGAATAATATTCGCAATTCTAAGGTTGTCTGAAGGTTTTTGCATTAATTTTCCCGAGTTTTCGACTCTGTGAATTTTCAAGTTTAACAACTACGACAATGACTGCTAAGTGGAAGCTTAAATCTTCAATACTTGTACTCCATTTCTCTGATGTGTTGACAATTATTAATTGAATTGTTAAGCTTCAACTTTCACAAGAGGTGCTAGAGGGATTTATTTTCCAATGATTTTGTCAATAAAGAAGCTTTTACCTGTAGATCCACTGTCATTTTACGCAATCATCGCATGCTATCGAGTTACAGAATGACTGATCATAAAAACATTTATGCAAGTTTAGTTTAACCGGTTGTGCTTTATTATTAGGAGTTTTGTCTTTCCCCAGTTGGCTTGTCAAGCGCTTTTGCAATGCTACAGTTAGAAGCTGGAGAACTATAGAGCCGGTGCCTTCAAATAGTAGCATCAAAGCACGCTTGCAGATAAAGGCCGAGTGGGCGTCAAGGTGAGGTCCGGCGTCGAATCAATGTCGATCGGCTTTGCGTGATAGTCACCGGTCCCGCGCACGGCGCCGGCGCGTTCATGTGCTGCATATATCGGTAGCACGCCGGCAGGCTTTTAAACTTTTTTCGGAGACGGTTCTTTCGCCGCTTCGCTTTCTCCCGAGCCTCTTTTCTGATCGGTCTCGGCTAGCAATGTTAGCCGCCACGCTTTCACGAAGCAATGCCTCCGCTCCGGCAAGTCCCTTCTCCCTGTGGGTACCCCTATTCTCGACGGCCCTTTTTTTCCCCGTCACTCCGCTTCCAACATATTCTCCCTCACACCTCCCGTCCGATTTACCCCTCGTCGCGACATCTTCCGCGTTCGCCCAATCTGCCGGGCCGTAATCAACTAATCCCGTAGCGCCATCTTCCGTTCGGCCATCTCCCGCTCCCGTTCATCACTTCCGCACCACGCATCCTCACCGGATCTCGCCATCTCCCGCTCCGCATCTTTAGCTCCCGTTCGCCATACATTTTTGCTGTCCATCCATCTCCTGGCTCCGCTTTATCCAGCCCATCAACCCGCTCCGTATAGCACGCGCCAATTACCGGGCAAATACACATTCCTCGCTCGAGCACATCAGATTCCACGTTCTGCCATCAGTTCTTCGTTCGCG
>BOPP01000079.1:606613-630270 GCA_017312745.1 Gryllus bimaculatus | reverse complement strand
GCCAACGCCACCGGCGACGCCGGCGTCTCAGCGCGCGCGCCGATGGTGAAGTTTAATTAGACTGCGTTTCCGCGGACAACGACGCCTTCTGGGCCGCGTCACGTGATGGCTCGCGGAGGCCCGCGCGGATTAATAATCTCCGGGAGCCGCGAGGGTCGTTTCGGAGATCCGCGCGGACCAGTGTTTTTCATCCTCCAATTGGGTGACCGGAGAGAAAAAAACTAACCGTACCAATCGAAGATGTTGGGGCAAAGTCATGATAATCCACACTATACACATCCAAAAACATTTTATAATTTCCCCCCAAAAGAAACATTCTGTTGCAAACCCTTAAACGAACGTTTTATGTAACTAAAAATATGTTTAGAAAACAGCTGAATGTGCATAGAGAATTGTCTCGATTTACGAATACACAAACTTTGTTGAAACTTGATAGAAAAAAAAACGCTCATAAATGTATTCACTTACAAAACAAAAGACAATATCGACAAACAAAGGCATTTCGTGTAGATCAAACTATTAATAAAGCAGTTATATAGTATCAGGTAAGCTATGCTATGATCTGGCAACGGTAGCTGGTTATGAGCGGTGTTGCTTGCACATTCAATGAATAGTGTTAGGAGAATAGTACGATAGTATGATCCAGGCAACTACTTAGGCTTCAGATCTCCTTTTCTGCAAAGCTTTAGTAAGAGCCTTGCGCTCACCTATCGTTTAATCTACCTAGACAGAATTCGTTTATAAATTCCGATTATATTGTATTAAAATTCAACATAGGAAAAACGTGTTTCAAAAAATTATAATGTAGTTACCTATTTTTTTAAAATAAAAATAGGTAGTAGTTTATACACTTACAATTATTAGCAATTTAGAAAATGTAATCATTAATCTCACCGACCTATCAGCGAGGAATAGGCCAATCTCAAAGAGACTCGTTCAAACCCTCGGAACGGAAGCCTCACATTGATGTAAAGAATTCCGATAGACCCGCCAGTCCGTGGTTCGAATCCCAGGGCAGAACATGTACCGGGGCCGACGCCACGGGCTGCGTGCATTCTCTAAATAGCTCCATCAGCTATTTCTGCAGCGAGTGGCGGCGCGCATTCGTCCATTCGACCTGCACCAGCGCCCAGCCGGCGGGCATTCATCCCCGGCAGGCTTTTATTAAGACGTGAATTCGCGCGCGCCATGGGAATGTCGAACAAGCATGGGCTCCGGACAATCACTGCAACAGCGACCGCGCTGCCGGCGGGCAGAGATGAGGGCGGAGGTAATTAATTGGGTTACGTTGGTAATGGTAGCACATGACGGCTTTTTCGGTGACAAGGAACTTGGAAATTGAAGTGATTCTGATGGAAAGGGTGGCATTAGAAGTATTCAATGCGGGAATTATATCTGCGAAAGTAATGTGTTCGAGAATATGGCGATTGTGATAAAAAAGGTAATAGCTGTTATAATAGAGGAAACCATCACAGAAAGCTACGTAATGAAGCATAAGTCTGAACTGACAATTTAAATAGCAAGAGTTTAGATGAATAACGTGAGCATGAAATAAGTCAATTCAACAGCAAAATTGCAAATATAGAGTGAGGAGATGGTAACGCCAGGTTTGACTGACAGGTGAAGGGATAGCAGTGACAGTTTAGATCGAAAATAATCACATACATTTGTGTGTATGCACTGCACATATGAAGCAAAGAATCGAGTAATTTGTCTTTTTGTTATATCGAAATATGTAAGTAAAAACGGGAGCGCAAACCGTGCGTGAAACAAAAATATTCACACAATCAAAAATATTATAGATTCATCAGAATGGTCACAGTATATTTTTGGAATAAAATTTAATAATACAAGTTTCTATTGACACAATTGTTATCTTCTGCTCCTGATACAACTTTTTCAATTTCGGTCAGTTATGTGAAGAATGTTGAAGAGTGTGAGCTTCTATTAGTTTTTAATTATCTCGTATATATTATCTTTCGATTATCATAGCAAGCATCATCATAATATTTAATTCATTCAATTTATTCAGTTTCAATTCTGGTATAATTCTCAACGAGTGAATCAAAGGACAAGTACGCAATTTTATAAAGTTGTCCTTGAAGTTACAACGAATACTTATGAATGGATCAGAGCCTCTGACCGGTAAGTCCCGGGGTTCCCGTCGGTGGCAGGATTTTCGATACTAGCCAGATAGCTAGGTGGAGTTCTGTCGCTGTCTGGAGAAAAATTCTAGCGGCCGCTCTGATCTTTTTCGTTGTTTCTTCGATCAATATCGGGCAAATGCCGGAGCAGTACTATATCAAACGGGCCACTGACCGCGCGCAATCTTTCCTTCCCATACCTTGTATCCTACCTCTTTCTTACATTTACACTTACATGCACTACACTACAACATATGCTAGGAGACGGCTTCGAGAGCGTAGTCCTGGCTGGGGCGGTACACCGCTGAGGGAGGAGATATCTGGTTGGGGAAAACTCCTGTAACCTACGGTAGGTTGGCGCCGGATCTTGCCAGTGAGGCAAGATCACCGTCAGCTCCCAAAGAAAACACATGCACTGCACTTTCGAGACGAATGACCTTAGCAGTCGACGCGCCTGAAATCATTCAGTCAATCTAGAAATAGCCATGAAATCTAGCGAGCGAGGTGGCTGTATCTGTTGCAGACAACGTCGGATGCTGAGCGGGCGGGAACACTGACGTTCGAAGCGTTCGTGAACAGCGACGGGGAGCAGGGGGCGGCAGCGTGGGTGCGTGCGCGCGCGGCACGCATTCACACGCGCGCCCGCACAAGCGTGTACGCACCCCCCACCCACCCCCCACGTCTGGCCACGGCCGTGTTTACCGAACAAAGGCTCCGGCACACGGCAAAGCCATTAATCAAAAATGGTAGCCGTGTGAAAACTCGCCCAGGTGCGCAGTAATTAATTTTTACCCATTCACTGCACCGCGCGCGCAGGCGCTCGGCCGCGTGAGCGAGTGGGCGGGGCCCAGTTAACTTGTAATGATGTTGGTAACAAGTTGTGCTAATTTCGCCGCTATTTACCTTCAGCTAGGCTAATGTGAGGGGGCGCCGCCGGAGAGCGCGCTCTAAAAACGCGGTGAGTTGCCCGGTTTGATTTGGAATATCACTTTAAAAGCCGGCTCTCGTCTACCTTTTCTGTTACACTCGCGTTTATTACATTGAACGTAGTTCGCGTTTCCAGGGAGAAGCATTCGTGATAAAAATGGAGCGTCCAGATTTTTTGATAAATCCCCATTTTTAGTCTCGACATGGCGCTCTCGCCGCATTTTGAATTATGCTTGACCGTGTGTACCCGTATGTACGCCTCTATGTAATATTAGTGGACTCTGTGGCGCAAAAACTGTTCTTCCGAATGACATGAAAAGCTGCTGTTTTTTCTGCACGCGGCGTTGATTAGTGTTGTGTCCCGAATTCTATTCGACAGGTCGCTGTGTTTCGAAATGAACCCTTAATGCTTTTCTCTTGTTTCTGTTAAACGTTAGGAAGTTTCAATCAACAAATGGACACATTTTTTACGTTGAGGAATGTGGCTCTGTGACACCAGTGGGCGCCATCGCAAAAACATTATCCGACCCACCAATCCGGGATCGCTCTGGACTTACCGCAGCGCCACGAACGTGTAAAGGGTTCAATTAGTGATTGAAAATCAATCACTGATTTGCATTAATTTCTATTAAGAGTAAAAATTCGTCATGCGAGAGAAAACAGGTTGACGCCATTACAAAAATAGCCACTAATGTTTACAACTGTTACCCAAAGCCCAAAAAGTATCACTACGCAGTGAAATTGGCGGACAGCTGGATTGACGGACTATATCACAGAGCATAGCAAAAAGAGAATTGAATGTACCTAAATAAGTAGAGCCTTAGATAAATTACCGTGCTCCTAAACAGTTTCATAAGCGTGTGTGGCAGACAACATTTACAAATTGTTACTGTCGTCATCAACAATAATTGCGAATGTATATAGCAGATTTAGAAACTAATCTGAAAACTATCAGGTTATTTTTCATTCCTTTTCCAACCAACGTTCGGCACGCCACCTGAAGGCAACGGAGAAAGGAATGGCTGCAATTCCTAAAGAACCAAAATTCTCGAATACACAACGTCAATCGCAATGTCTCTTGACACAGCGCCGGTGCCTGAGCCCTGAGTACGCCCGGCTGTAGAGATAGATCAGGGGCGAAGACGCCGTGTGCACCGTGGACCTCAGCGAGGGATCCCGTGCTGTCCCAGGGGGGCGCGGCGGGGCGGCGCGCTGCGCGCGTACTGCTGTATGCGCCGGCGAGATTATTGTAATGGGCTGTAGAGCCCGCGCGTGTAGCGCCGTGTGTTGACTCGACGCGCGCGGGGATCGAACCGGAGGGTGCAAGGGCGGAGGGCGAGGGCTCAAGGCGTAGGCGAAGGGAGGGACGCGCTCACGTAGATCCTTAGTGCCCTTCAAGAAGAATACCCTGGGTACCTTCCCCCGTTGTCTCCAACCGGTCAGAGTCGACTCTGATTTCTGATTCTTTGGGCTGTAGCGTAGATCGGTCTTTAATACACAGCTCTGTTTAAAATCATAACAGAATTTAAAAACTCCAAATTTAAAAAATCAAACAATTCTTCGTGATTTGTTTTGAATAACTTTTTTCTTTTTTTCCGGAGAGTTATATGTTCGTCGAAAATAAATAATTGAACAAAGAAGTACTTGAGATTTTGTTTGAAAAGTATATAGTATCGATAGTTCTAATTGTAGTTTTATGCATAAAACACATTCACATTTACACTATTTTTATTTTTATTAGTAAATAAAAAACTGTTAACTATTAATAAATTATAAACTGTTTCAGAAAAATAATTTGCATGGAATAATTTCAAACATTTCACGTCAGAATTGTTGAATCACCTATCTTTGGGGGTCTCTTTTGAAAAACAATTACTAGAATACACATCTGTGGATTTTCCTTTTCTGGTAGATCCAAAAAGAATTACAGATGTTGTCTTCTGTTAAGATGTTTCTGTATAACAGCTGTTGAGATGTTTCTGCTTAACTTGTAATTCGATTCTAAACATAGGCCCGGCTGTTAAGACATCAAGTCAGGTGCAAGGATAGTACTTGATTTCTCTGTTATACTTCGGAATAAACTGCATTAACTAGTAACGAAGATTCACTGTAACAACATGATGTACTTCGTGAGAATATATTTTATGAAAGCATGAATTGCATATGCAATAAGTGATTAAACATCATACATTTACTCTGAGAGTTTACCAATCCAAATAGCTTTGCAATAAATTGTTGTTTGCCTATAAAAAATGTTTTGTGAATTCACTCTACTTGACTTGATGTGATACTTCAAATTGCGAGACAGTATTTTACAAACATGTGGTATGGCATTTGGAATTTTTGGCTATAGCGAGCTCAAAATCATTTAAAATATTAATATAAAGGAAGAGTGTCTTCTACTAGTGCAACACACTCATTCATGAGCAAGAAAACCACTTGTGCTTTTAAAAACACAATTTTATTGAATGAAAAGTATTATCTGATGTAGAGATATATTCTCATATTTTTAAACTCTCAGATACAACTCTAATTTTAAAATATTTCTGCCCGCAGTGCTCCGAAGCAGATATACAACAAGCGATTTAAGTCCGCAATTATAACTTTCTACAGATACGTCCATAAAAGCAAAATTAAAATTGAAAACAGTCACAGAAATATCCGATAATTCTGTATCACTGCAGCATTATATAACTAAAATCTACATTTTTGGAAGAAAATCACACATTTTTAACAAAACGAAAAATAAAATCTGGATAACTTAGACGGAAAAATGTAAGAAAAATCAAAATGAAAGAGTGTAGAGATTTTGGGAGAAGATGAAAGCAAGGCAATAAGTTCACTTCCGCTTCCTAGTGGGAATAACAAATTAATAAAAGAAAATTCAACTTGATTATTTTCCTATAAATTCCTTATATTACGCCTGGACACGGATACCTTGCTATACAACTCAACGTCCCAAAGCTCTAATATTTCTTCAAGCGTTGGTTCCACTCTGAAATATGGCTCCTCACGCTCTCACTGGACCCTCTTCGACAGCGATGTCGATGACTGAGCAACTCCTGATCCGCCTTGCTTGTTTATTCTCTCCCTCCGTTGCCCCACTCCACCAGCTCCAAGAATACAGCGGTTGGCGCCTTCTCCAAACCCCGGCAAACTGGGGCGGGGGAAGGGTTTGCGAAAAAAATGGCAGTCATTTAGGTAGGTGAAGAAAAACCGCACAGGGGTGGAAACACAGGTGGGGCGGGGTTGGCACAGGGATGGAGAGGCTGTACGTGAGCTCAAAGAACCCCGCAGGAGGCGAAGGTGGTGGGGGAGGTGGGGGACGGGATCAGTTCGTGAGAAAAGTCTTAGGTTCAGGGTGGTAAGGTGGGGCGAAGTCGACAGAGGTCGCAGTGGCTAGAAGCACAAGGGCAGCTTGCGCCCCGCGAGTATCTCATTGAAATATATGACGCGGCTTATGAACCAATAGTCGCGGGCAGGCTTAAGGGATCGAAGCTGCCAGCGGGCCGAAGCCAGTGGGAAATCTAGAGCCCAGATTCATACAGAGAGAAGCGGCCTGTGGTACGGCAGCCCGGCGGGGTGCGGACGCGGTAGGACCTCCGCCACGCGACCTTCTTCAGGCCTCCCCGTCGGCCCATCGCCGTAGACAAGGAACACCATTGACAGTCGCTTTTAGGCATCTGCTACTCATCTCAATCCGCAATAATTTTTATTTCCTTCACATTAACCCTTGCGGTAGACGCCACTTCATCGTACGCCGTACTTCATGATTATGACAATTTCATCACAGATGCCTCCCGAGGACCAATGTTACGGATATTTTTATTTGTAGAATATTACTTATATTTCTGCAGCTTCCAAATTTATCATATTTCGGAACTATTCTACTTTATTACGTATCCACTCCGTCCGCTCTCTGTCCCTCTTTTTCTTTCTACCTAGAAAGACTTATCTGCTTTTCCAGGCTTAATGGCCACCTCTAACTTCCTCTACAGGCTCCTATCTGCATAATTTCCATTGTCATCACATGCCATGTCCATCGGCGATTTTAAACAATTGTTTCCCCATCGCCCAGTTCCCGTGCCTAACCCTGCAATATCTGGCGTCACTACGCCTTCGCCACCTCCCTCCCCCCGTCGTGTCCTCCGCCCCCTGCCGTTGCCGTAGCCGCCGCGCCCACTCAATCGCGATAACCAGGAGCCGCGCGTTTGTCAGCGGGGATCTCCCCGGGGTGCCGCGCGCCGTGCCTTCGCGCCTTCGTGCGCCGCACCTGAAGCTACGCCCTGCCCCGGCCCGTGCCTCACGCGCGCTCCCCCCACGCGGATTTGTGCCCTGAGATATTTGTTGTGGGCTGGATACAACGGACCGCGGAAGAGATACAGAGCAATGGTAACACGTTTGAGACGCGCCCTCTCAAAAAGCGGCTCGCAGGTGTTGACTCGCCAACTCAAAATAGTGTGCATCCTTACATTACTTTAAATTTAAATAATAATACTTCAACATACTTTATCAATAATGATTGTATACTTTTTCGATATTGTATTTTCAGTTTTAACATCTTTATAACATGGAAGTGAGTTCACTCAGAGAAATAATTGAATTATGAATATCGTACATATGTGTTCTCACGTTCCTAAATGAGCTGTCGAAAGTTTTTATTTTTTTATTCGTCGTTTCTAGCTTTGTATAATTAAATCAAATGGCTATGCCACCTAAATTTGTATTATGCCCCGAAAAACAATCAACAATGTGCATCTTTGCTTCCAGTGCTGTGCTATATAATATGTTTGGCTGTTCTTGTATCTCCAGCTCGTGCAAGTAACTCTCAAATGTTTCTACCACGTACCTTCTTTACTTTTCATGTTGAAAAGTTGAAACGAAGTTAACGGTATAAAATAACGGTGTTGTAATCAGTATAACATTTCATTGCGTAATATATGGAATATCGCTCAATTTTTTTCACTCATTCTTTTAATAATTGTTACATAAAAGTTATCAGTGGATAAAGTCAGCGGTATATAAAATAATCTTTATTTGTGTAATAATCTTCACCGAAATAAGCTTTTATCGGTTCGAGATGTCCATCCCATCGCATCCTGAGGAGCCATTGGCTCTCGCCCTCGTCCTCCCGGCCCGCTGTCTCCCTCCGGAGTGGCGGCGCGCGTGGACAGATTATCGTCACGTGACCGCGCGATGGATGCACGGGCGTGACGGGGCCTCCCTGGCGCCCTCAGGCCGCCGCCGGCAGCGCCCCGCGCGGATTAATGACGAATATTGACGATGAATGGGGCGATTTGGCCGCCCTCCAGCCGACACTCCAAGGAGCGAAGGCAGGGCAGGCCGCTTTTGAAGGAAAAACTTGATGCCAAAATCGGTTTCGCGTCCATAAATTGTGCGGCGCTCTTGAACTGCGCCCTCTCCCGCCGGCGGCGCGCTCGTCGCTGCCCCCGCCTCTTCCGTGCTCTCCCCCGAGCCGCACGCGGCGCCCTTGCCGCTGTATACTTCGCAGTTCGCGCCGACTCTTCCGCAGGGTGGTTCGTTAAGTTCCGCTTTCCTTCGTTTTACCTTTCCTCGTCTCGCCTTTCATCGTTTCGCCTTTCGCCGTTTCGTCTTGCTTTTTTTCGCATTTCTTCTTTTCGTCTTTCTTCTTTTCGACTTTCTTCTTTTCGCCATCCTGCTTTTCGCCTTTCTTCTTTTCGCCATTCTTCTTTTCGACTTTCTTCTTTTCGCCATCCTTCTTTTCGCCATTCTTCTTTTTGACTTTCTTCTTTTCGCCATTCTTCTTTTCGCCTTTCTTCTTTTCGTCATTCTTCGCTTTGCATTTATTCATTTCGCCTTTCGACATTTCGTCTTTCGTCGTCACGCCTTCATTTCGCTTTCCTTAGTTTTGCTTTCTTTCCTATAGTATGTTTTTCTCCTCTTCTTAAGTGCTTTCTAGTTTCCATCTAACACATTTATGGTTCTAAACCGTAATCTCACTTTCTTACTCATTACACTCCGCAGGTTTGTCGTTACCAATGTTGAATTCGTATTATTTCTGGATAAGATATCAAATCTCATGGGGAAGGTGTGATAAAAGTAAAAATTGTAACATACGAGTTTCGAATCTTACACAAACACCAAACTGTTGCACTAAAAAATAATTGAAGTATTAGGATTTATTTAATTTAAAAACAGTCTTGAGAACCCCTGGGAAAATTAATAAAAAATATTTCCTCGAGGGGTACCTATTACGTTACCTACTAGCAACTAAAATCAAAGTAGACTATGGATACTATGTCTCACTGCCATTGTTGAGTTTAAATCTTTAACAAAATTAATTATAATTTGAAACTTTTTTGTTGGTATATGTCGAAATGAAAATATATTCGGAAGTTTTGGAAGAGAAAAATGTTCAATATTCGGGGAATATTGCCGCTACCCTTGGGCAGCATTCCCCAAACATCACCAAAATATTATACATATAATTGTTAAAGGATTGGTTTTCTCGGTAATTTAGTGGTCAGAGCAGCTAGGCGTAAACCAGAAGGCCCGACTTCGAACGGGGCAACCAATTCTTTGAACAAATTTAATTTATGACTTACGTAAACGAGACACGCTGCCGACTTCTCCCCGCATACCCCTGAGCACCATTACCTTTACTTCACTTCAAATATCTCGTCTTTCTCCCTGCTATTTTTATCGCTAGTGTTGCCTTCGAAAGAGCAATTCTCACGGCCGCCGTCCGTCTACGGCATCAAATATTGGAAGGTGGGAATCATAACGGCACGAACAAAGGGAAAGGCGATGTTTGAACGGACTCACTACAGTTTCCGCACCGGTCTACCCCCTGACCTCTCCCTGTCTCTCCCCTTCTCACCGCCCCGGGAACATTCGCCAGGCGGGCCAACACAGCAACTTGCCTCCCCGAAAACGGCCATTGGAAACACACTGGCGCCGTATAACAATTATAAAGTGACTTTTACGCCCAGCGCAGCTTTCAGCACGCCTCGATCCCGCAGCCGCCTTCTCGGCGGGTTATTTACGCTTATTCCCTTATAACATGTTTATGCTTTTACGAGTGTACTCCCATTAGTCGGCGAAAAGACGTCCCAGCGCCCGCCTTTGCGTAAATTCTTGCTTTTTAAAGGAAATATCACTTATTCACGGCCGCACAGCATGCAGTCCGTCGTTGGCTCCGATAATATGTGGCCGTCGTCGTGCATGCTTTAACGACCGGACATTAGCATAAACGTGCTTTTAAATTCCGCGTCCTTTCATAATTGAGAAGGCTGTACTGTGGGCAAAGCTGCATCTATTGGACGCCGGGCTTGGAGGAACAAGTTTTTTCGGGACCTCATGTGAATAAGTAAGAGAGTTTTAAAATGTTTTGCTTCCCTCTGAGCTCAGGAAAATATCGATAAATGACTATAATGTTTTTTTTTCTTAAAAGGTATTAACGTGCTCGCTATTATCCACTTCAGATAACATTGTTGGAAATAAATTGCTGCTACCGTCTTTTTGTACATGATTAATTCGATGTTGAGGATACATATGGAATCATGGCATGATACAATTTTGCCACTACAGTGAACAAAACTACTTTAAAAACGTACAAACGGTACGTCTACTTCGCTCTAAGAGAGTTATTGAACACATCTGAATAGAATTGTAAAAACTGTTGATAAGAAACATTAGAGGTAAAACTCAAACAGTACTGTTCAAAAATACTTAACACAGCGAGCAGGAAAAAAATAACGCTGAGCTAACGCATATTAACACGGATCCACATTTTTTGTCGGTTTTAGGAACCAACGGACGTTTTGGAGTTCGGGTGTTTCGGTATCTTACACATTGTCTCAGAAATTATACAACCCCGCACCCCGCTCGCCACCGGCTTCTCACGCGCGACAAATTTAATTTCGCCCCTGTTGGTTTTATAGGGAGACTTTCGAAAGTATCGATCTTGCTCGAGTCGAGTGTAGGAGTACTTTCTACGAGAGTTATTAAGGTCAGCCAACTCAACAAGTTCGTAGGTGGCGCTCCAGATTGCCTATCAGTTGTCTATTTCTGCGGCGGGGGCCGGCCGGCAGGCCGCGCGCGCGGAGGGCAGTGGGGCGGTTAAAAATATGCGCAGTCGTTTCGGGGATTAGTGCCTCGTAATTTATACGACACTCCTTGCTCCTGTCCCATTCGCATGAGACGCTTACTAAGAGAGAGAGAGAGAGAGAGAGAGAGAGAGAGAGAGAGAGAGCGTAGGAGTGTGACTGCTTTAGCGAACGTAGAAACGAAGAGAACGGGTCTTCATTAGAAGTGAAGAAAATTCCGAAAGAGATCAATGAAAGAAAAAAGAGAAAGACAGAACAGGAGAAAGGTTGTTTGACAATAAGAAAAGAAGAAAGTAGACTTTTCGAGGAAAAATTAAAATGAAGCAAACATGTTAACAATATGATGTCTCAACGTAATGAGGTACTAAAGAGTACTAAGGAGGAAGCCACGAAAGATCATGTCATCATTACTTGTTTTAAGAAAAGTATATCGTCCAAAGCGGCGGTTCCATCATTTCTAAGCAATAATAAGCTTGGCTCTTGGATGTATTCTGTTGTTTGTTGTACCACGCAAAATATTCTATATCAAACTAGACATTGTACTTGAAAAACGCATTTTAAAATCCATGTGGGTGCTAATAATAGCGGAGTGGTTGTAAGAGGGAAGGTGGTAAACTAACAGAAGTGCTGACGATAGCGTTAGCAGTAACCATAGGTGGTGATGGTGATGATGATGTTGCAGGGTGTGAAAGTTGCCATGATATTATTAATGGTAGTGGTGACGATTGCAATGGCGGCTGAAACGGATGCAGGGGTGGCGGCAATTATGACATCAGTATGCTGAACCGATCGAGTGTATGGCTACGCCACGATGATAGCATTGGAAGTGAGTGTGACGACATAGGAGACCCGCAAGTAATGACAGTAAGACAGTAGCCAAGCGCAGAGAACTTCGCATGCAGTTGCACAGATTTGCCACGATTGCCATAAACAGCTGCCTAAAAACATGCAGTTATTAAAACCTATTAAAATGCTGGTAATGAAAGAAGTTCGAAATATTTTAAGTGAAGAGACGGCGAATCTGATAATAGAAATAAAATGTTTTGGCGAACTGTTCTATTTATGCAATACAGTTATGTTAACTTCACAATCATTTAAACATCAATTATATTCGTTCTTGCCCCTTTGGCAGAAGTAATTACACGAGTTAAAATAAAACCGAATTGTATGTTCTTGCTAATTTGTTCTTTCTAAGTTCCTTATTCATAAAAAGTATAATTCTTTTTTCATTCTAGACCAATATACCAAATAAATCCTATTTAAAAATTTAGTAAAAATCTTAAAATTTGAACTTGTATTTTTCTTTCAATTTTATATTAAATTAGTGATTTGTGATTACCACTAAGCATTAATGTAACGTATCTGAATGTTACAAATTGATTTTCGTAGGATGTGACAAAGGCACCAGTAGCGGCCATACGGTATATCTGTAGTTTTCTCAAACGTTTTCGACTTCAGCACAAAATTACTAGTACGTACTAAATTCGTTATATGATACCCGATGGGTGATTAACGTACACCTTTTTGAATATGTTATTTTCCCCAAAATTCGCAAAATTTCAATGTGTTCTATTTATTATTAATATATTTTCCAATCCCAATTTTGATCCAGTTGTGGCCACTTGAAAAGTGCAAAATATTGGCAATTGTCAGATACTTGATTCGATAATACACACTAATATTCAACGCCCTGAACGTGTTACAAACACTTTAAGTAACTTTTTTTTAAAATATAACGTTACATTATTGCATCGTTAATATTAATAAGATGTAATGAAATTATTCTTTACAACAAAGAAAGAAAATAAATCAAATATCATCGATCTACTCCTCACCATTAGTAGGAATAAACTCCACATTCTGCAAGTTTAAAGAAAGTCTTCAATTCTTATTTTTCAAATTTTGGACTTGAAGAGTCGACGAGACAGTGGTCACTACATTCATCCCATTTGCTCTAGCTTAAAACAGCGGTTATTGAAATGTTTGTTGTTTGTTGTTGTTTTTCCTATACGTTGTGGATGTAGATGTCAAAAATGTCACATGAATGTAGTCTACAAAATATTACATGCGATAATCAATATTTTTCTCTTCTGTTGATAAATTTTCGTAAAGAAAAAATTAACGGATATTAGATACACAATAAAGAGGTTTCAGCCGTTACACCTGCTCCTATGTAGCACGTGAGGGTGATCATATGTCTTCCGTCGTGGTTTCATTCTTACGCAAGAGCGTCCCGAAGTAGCAACGTCGCCGGCGGTTCAAAAGGAGTTCAAGAACACCAGCGCAGCAGCGACGACACCAAAACGAGCCCTGCGGGAGGCCGGAGGGGGCAGGGGGCGGCGGCGGCACTTGCGTGTTGCGCCGCCCAGCGCCGGCGACGTGGGGGCGGAAGGGACGCGCCGAGGGAGCCGCTGCGAGGCCAGCGGGACGCGGGGGCGAAAGTTCTTAACAAAACCGACGTATCTTCGCGGCCGGACGTGGCGTGACAAGCTCTCACTTGGAGGCCCGGGGTTCTCGTCCCGCCCCGCGCGCTATCGCCGCATCGCTCTCCGCAGGTCACGCAGCGGGACGGCTTCTCTGCCCCTGCGCTCGCCGCCCTCCCCCTCGCTCCCATTCCCCACGCTCCTCACAGCTCCGCCTCACGCAACGAAAGACACCGCTGTTCATACTCACACAGACGACTCTCGCTGCCGCCCAACGCCACCGCCCGCGTGCACGCCGCCTTCCCCTCTCCCCCGCTTCCCTCACGGCCTCCGCCTCCACCACGAGGACACCCCTGCCCCATACTGCACACTGCCACTTTCTCTTGCGCCCACGCCAGCGCCCGCGTGCCCGCGCCTCCCCCTCTCCCCTGCTCCACACCGCGCCGCCTCCTCTCACTGGACACCCTCTGTTATACTCACTACTGCCATTTTTTTTTTTTTTTTTTTTTTTTTTTTTTTTTCTTTCCTCTCTGCCGCCCATCGCCACCGCCCGCGCGTGCACGCCGCCCTCTCCCTCTCCCTGCTCCACACCGCCGCCGCTTCCATCAACGAGGACACCCCCTGTCCATAACTCACACTGCCACTCTTCGCTGCCGCCCACGCCACCGCCCGCGTGCACGCCGACTTCCCCCTCTCCCCTGCTCACACGCCGCCGCCTCCACGCACGAGGACACCCTGTACATTACTCACACTGCCATTTCTCTGGCCGCCTACGCCATCATAACGCGGTCCAACACCGCCCTTCCCACCTCTCCCTGCTCACACCGCCGCGCCTCCACTCACGAGGACACCCTGTTTCATACTCAACACTGCACTCTCCGCTGCAGGCCACGCCACCGCCCGCGTGCACGCCCGCTTCCCCCTCTTCCCCCGCTCTTACGAACTCCGCCTCCACTCACGAGGAACCCCTGTCATACTCACACGCCACTTTCGCTGCCCGCCCACGCCAACTCGCCCGCGTGCACCGCCGCTTCCCCCTCTCCCCCGCTCCTCCGGCCTCCGCCTCCACTCAGCGAGGACACCCGCGTTCCTACTCACACTGCACTTTCGCTGCCGCCACGCCACCGCCAGCGTCAACGCCCAAGCATCCCCTTCCTCCACTCCCCCGGTTCCGTCGGCGTCTACGCCCGTTCATGCTCAACGTCCCCGCTCCCGCTCACTCCACCGCCACCGACTTCGGCCTCGTCACCTAGTGCCAACCGCCGCTGCCGTCCGCCCACTTCCACGCAGCGGGGCGCCGCCGCGCCTAGAGGCGACGCCTTTCGCACTCGGCGGTGCCCTAAAAGCGCTGGCTCTCGGTATGCGGGCAGTTAAGCAAAGCGGTCAGCGCTAGCTCCCCAGCGCTGCGTACCGCGGCTTGTCTATTGCAATTTGAGGTGAAAAATATGCGGATTATGGTACGTTTTGTTGAGAATTCCCTCAAACAAATGCCTCTTCTCAAAAATGGCTCCATTATAAATCATATCGCGTACATCGTAACGTCTTACCTCGCAATGATTCAATCCATTCTAGATATATACCGTTAATGCCTAGGCACTGACAAAATTATATAAGTGAACACTTCCAATCTTCCCTTACGACTGAACACATTTAAGCTGCATGTTACGAGATGCTTTAAAAATGTTAATTCTTTTTTTTTTGTTTTTTTTATGGAAAAAACCTGAAAGATAATCCAGCAAAGATTCGCCTCCACTCCGAAACGTTTTAGACCTATTACTCACTCCGCTTATGGAGGAAAATGTTTCGCGAACAACTTACGCAACTACAGTCACTCTATCATCTTTCAAAGCAAACTCAATCACCTCAAGCAGCATTCCTAATGTACGCGCCAGGGTCAAGGGCAAAAATGACCACTAGACCGGAGAAATGATATAGGAAATTATTTATTCAGGACTAAAAGACTTGGTGTGCAGACGTGCTGAGATCCTTCTCAAGTCATCCCTGAAGCGCGTTCCTCCAGAGTACTCACTTAACGTTACGTTTCGCCTTCTCCCGCATCCAATCTGCATCGACCCCTTCTCTAGCTTCTTTGCGCCGGCTTTCGCTTCGCAGCTCCTTCGTCTGCCACAACTCCGCGTCCCGATGCATCGCGCCGTCCCTTCGCCCACCGTCCACTCGCCTCGCCATTCGTCAAGGCCCCTCGCGCGCGCCTCCTCCCGCTGCTAGCCCGCGCTCCTTCCCGAGACCCGCGCCTAATGCGCCCACGGCCCCGGGGAACCCCGTCGCCATCTTAGGGGCGGCTCCGCGCGCAGGCCGAGGGCGACCGCAAAGACAAGATTAGATGGGACCGGCCCGCGGCTCGCCGGGGAAGCGTGGTCACCGCCCGCAATACATCACGCCCCGCCGTCAGCCCACCGCCGGCGCCGCGCTGGCTCGGCAGCTGCATCGCCCAACGCTCCCACCTACGACAGACCCCCACCGCCACTCTCCTCCCGCCGCATAAGCTTCCGGCCAATGAAGCTGTCCCTCCACAACCGCCCATCTCTCACACCAACAACTCCCTCACGAACGAAACCATTCTCTTCCAACACGGCTGTCCCACCACGACACCTGTTCCCATGCGAATTTCCCCAGTGGCACCGAGACCACAGACCCCCCATGGTTTTAAAATCAAACCGAGAAAAATAATTTCCCCCGTGAATGTTGTCCCTCTCGCAGACAGCGTCCCCGCTCTAACGACATCTGTTTCCACTCCCACAAAACTCTCACCGCGAGGGCCGTCTACAGAAACAAACCCGCCGTCCCCTATTACCTACCGTTATCACACCTACCACATTCTCGGATTCATATTACACCACGATTGTTCTTTGGCTTCCACTCCGCTCACGCTATCTAACTCCTACGCTCTAAGATAGCCTGTGATCTGCTCCAACTAGCTACCCAGTTCTCACTGCTTACGTCACGGATGTGATTTCCTTTCGGCTCCTCTATCACATCCCACCTCCTCTCCTCTTCCGGACGCATTCCCCAACGCCCAACCGTCGCGACCTCGTGTCTCGACCGCCTGCCCGTAAAACCGCACATACATTCAGGTGGCCCGAGCTTATTGGGGCTTAAACAAGGGGGCGTCCGAGCAGCGGGCGGCCCCGCGCCCTCACGCGAACCGCCGTGGCTGCCGCTCCGCGGTGCCCCGAATATGGAAGGCCGGTGAGGGGGCGGGGCGGGTGAGCTGGACGGAGGCGCGGGAGATTGCATCAGCGATTACAGAATCCCTCTCGCACGCGCGCCGCGCCGCGCCGCGCCGCCCGCGCCAGATTCGGCGCGTGGCGTTGAGTGATTTTGCAATCTGCCAGCGCGCAGTATATCAAAGGGTGATGTGGCGGTTTCTTTGCTGCCACGAACGCCGCGCGCGGAGTGAGCGAGGGTGCGAGTGAGCGGCGCAACGGGCGGAAGGGAAGGGGTCGACAGAGAGGGGTCGGCGTTTGGAGACTGTGGCGAAAGTGCATTACGCCAACAAGACGCGGTTTGATATGATCGGGCAACATGGGTAGCAAGGGTTGACGAGCACGAATGCTGTAAACTTCTGTGGAGATTGAGAGTGACAAACGGTGGGGCGTAAAATACCTTGTCGAAAAGAAAGGTTAAGAGAGGGACTGAACGTTGAGAAGGGAGGTAAGACGAGAATTGAATGGTAAGTACGTACGATTGTGCGAAGTGTTGGACAAGGAGAAAACCAAGTTGAAGGAACAGTAATGATGGAGAGTGTTATAAATCGAGAGATTGAAATGGTACCCGAGCGAGAGTGTTCCAGGGAAAGAGGTGCAGGACGAGAGAGTGACAGTACAAGAGAGAAAGGACGAACATTGAGCTGTGCGAGAGAGGTGACAAAGCGAAAGGAGTGGTTTGGACGAGAGAGAGGCTGGACGAGAGTATGGAAAGGGAAAGGTTGGCAGAGCGAGAGTGGCAGGCGAAAGGCGCAGAGCGAGAGAAGTGCTTTGGAAGAGAGAGTGGCTGGACGAGAAGTTCGATCCGAGAGAGAATGGTAGGAACGAGAGAGTTTGCCCGTGTGAGAGAGGTGGCAGGACACGAGTGTCAGAACCACAATGCGAGGGGACCACAAGTAGGCGTAAACGTCGCGGCCTGAGGGCGGACTCAGTAGCGATCGGCGCGCGGGGCGAGCAAGGGGGAGCGGAGCCGCGACGGGCCCGGCCCGGAGATCGTAGCGCCCGCGGCGCGCGGAGTCATGCTAACGCCGCCGTCGCTTCGAACGCATACATCGGTAAGCGATAAACGTGCTCGAACCTGAATTATGGAGCTTATGCGTCCGGGCGCCGCAAAGCCACCCCGCCTCGCCCAGCCCCCGCGCCACAGGCGCCGCCCGAGCCACACGCGCCGCCGCCTGTGATTAGCCCCCACCCCGCCCTCTCACATCCCGCGCACCCCCCGCCGGCGAAGCGGGCGGGCGTAAAACACGCGTATCTGGCCCTCTGCGGCGCCACGCGAAACCGCCGCCGCCGCATCCCCCTACGGCCTCGCAGCCAACGCACAGTGGC
Source organism: Gryllus bimaculatus (assembly GCA_017312745.1). Classification (NCBI taxonomy): domain Eukaryota; kingdom Metazoa; phylum Arthropoda; class Insecta; order Orthoptera; family Gryllidae; genus Gryllus; species Gryllus bimaculatus. The sequence continues at coordinate 612,133 of BOPP01000079.1, read as the reverse complement.
CGAACGAGTGATCCCGAGATGAAGCACTCCGCATGAATTTCGGCCTCCGATCGTTTAAGTCGTTTTCTTGCTACGTGATGCTTAATGACGGGAACATAAAATTCAGACATAATAGCGGTAGTATCTTCCTTCAGAATCTTTCAGGATTTTTTTCTGGATCATAACTGCTTGAAATAATCAAGATATCCCCAGAAATGAAAAAAAATTACGATTTCTTTTTACTATGAACACCTCCGTTAAAATAGAAATTTGTTCAACCTGTTTCTGCCTTTCCTCTCATTTATTTTCTATCAGTCATTCTTCTACATTTTCAATTCTGTGACTTGAAATTAAAACGGTCTCCACTTTTTTGTTGATTAATTAATATATTAATTTACGACAATTAATAACATTCCATTTACGTCACATTTCCTATTTTTTCTGGCGTATTTCAGTAACGCTTAGCAGTTCTTCAAATATCCGAAATTACGCATTGAAAGTATATCTTTTTTTTACTTTTGGGCTTTTTGCGTTCGGCGTTGGCACACTGTGCGTGCTCCGCCTCTCATGACCGATGCCCGGCGATATGACGAATAAATCAGAGCGTCTCCCCCTCGTTAGAGACGCTGCTGGCCGTGCCGATAAGGCGGTTCCATTACATTATCGCCCTCCGCTGTCGATAAGGGCGGGGAACAAACCTGCTGCCCGGCGGCGGCCCTTCTCATCTCGCGCGGCGGCCGCCCGCCCATTCGATAGGTCCAGACGCGTCGTCTCGAACGGATAAAGTTTGAAAATGTGGCAGACAGAAGAAAAAAGCTACTAAATGGAATTTTTTAAAACAATTCTGAAGAAACAACACTACAAGTTGAGAAATACAATTTTTATTTTGTTAGCACAAATATTAAAACAGAAAATTAAAGATAAAATAAAAACAGACAGGGGAAAGGAATGAATTAAATATGAATGAAAATTAGAAAGGAATTTCCGTCAGAGTAAAATGTGTCCTTTCTTGTAATTGATTCTGTTTTAACAATACACCCAATTTAAGAATTACAATTTAACTTTGTTGCATTGTAACTCAGCTTCTGTATTAAAAATACTAAGAGCAGATCTAATACAATTAAGAGTAAAATACAAATAACAAGGGCGGTATAATTTTTCTGAAGGCAATTAAAAACGCAAAAGAATTTTGGACGGGACAATTTTTCAAATAAATGTGTACGGTGAACGGCACCATGAGCGAATAGCAAGACCTCGAGAATTGGGAGAGAAAACACGAATGTATGAATGTTGCCATGTAAGACCCGTTGGGGACGGAAGGGCGAAGGGCGCGTGAGTGACGTCGCGAGGGGAGCCGAAGGGGGCGGGCGAAGACCGCCAGGCGCCGTAAGGCGTGGGCCGATGGACACACGGGCAATGGGAGCGCAACACGAAGCCCTGGGACGGCATGATCGGCAATGACTCGAAGAGGACGCCGCGAGACGGTAGTGTAAGTGGCGGAGGGTTGGTAAACGGAGGATGCTGTGAAGGCCGGGAGGGGGGACGAGTGGACACAGTGGATATGACGCGGTAGAGACCGCGTGGAATGACGGAGTGGGAAATGGCAGAGAAAGTTGGAGGGGGAACTGCATAGAGGGCGACGTGGCTGAAAGCATAGATGACGGAGTTGGACAAGCATAGATGACGGAGAGAGACTGACAAGATGACAGAAAGAAGACTATAAACGACGGAGAGCGACAGCATAGACGACGAGGTGGAGACCTAATAAATTACGGGGTGGTGACAAATTGACAGTGAACACAGCAAAGAAGACGAAGCAGTGACAGCATAGATGAAGCGGAGAAGACACTGACTAGATGACAGAAAGACGGATCGCATAGACGATAGAGAGAAGACAGCATAGATGACGAGTGGGGATAAGCATAGATCACGGAAAGAGACTGTCAAGAGACAGAAAGAAGACATTGTAGAAGACGAAGTACCAGACATAATAAAGTGACGGTGGTGACAATTGATGAAGTGGAAACTGCATATATGACGGAGCCAGGGACAGCATAGATGAACGGAGAAGACACCGACCTAGATGACCAACGAACGACCGAATCGCAATCGACGATAGAGAGAAGAACAGCAAGATGACGGAGTAGGGCAACAGCATAAGATGACAGAATGAAAGCTATGAGTACGGAACGGAAACAGATAGAAAGGGAGGGATGCAGGAACGACGACCACAGCAATCAAGGCGACGATCGTAGGGCCGGCGGCAGAATCAGGCGCTGCCGCGGCTGCAAGGGCCGAGTGCGCGATGGCAGCCAGCGTTGGCGCTAGCTGAGAGGGGTCGAGCGGAGGTAGGGCTGCGAGGGCGAGCCGTCGCGGACGCGCCGAGTGTTGCGCCTTCCTGCCTTTATCGCAGCAGGAAATGGGATTGTCTAAGCTGGTTTATGTGAAGCAGAGGAGCCGCGGGAGGCGCTGTCCCGCCGCGCGCCCTTCGCCCATCTTGGAATTCTCTCCGCCATGTTTGTCTCGTTCGCCTGACGACGAAGGCGCTTCCCGATATTTTGTTTAGGAAACAGAATGACGAGTGCGATTTGGGTGCTCCCCCGACGGCACTGGTGGCGGGCGGCGACCTGAGGAAGAGAAAAGAGGAGGGTGCGCGGTTTCGCGAAGGGGTGTACACAGATGGGAGCAATGTAAACGAGTTTCACAGAAAGCGAAGATGTAAGAAATGGTAAACATTGATTAGATAGTGATGTTAAAAATGGGATGACCAGAACACCAAGTTCTGCCATGGAAATGTGAGAAGGACTACTGTTGAAGCAACAAGGAAAATAGAGGAAATGAAAAATGTTGTCTACCAACCATTTTTATTCAAGAGTTTAGCTTTTTATGGTTGCACCTTCGTCAATCCTGCTGCGTCAGAAGCTGCTAATACGTTGTAACGAGTTAACACGACACATTGATTTTTAGCTCATAAGCAAATGCCAAACAACACATCTCCACTATCGTTTTAGAAGGAAAATCGTTTCGTGCGATAGTAGATAATCGAATATGGGGGGATGAACTGTAGGATTGATAGTTTTTGATAGCTACAGCAATTGTGAATTATCGATTCATGCACAATTTCTAAGGACGGGGGAAGTATATAGAAAAAAGAGAAATAAAAGCTGAAATATCGTTTCGTATGAAACGAGAAACATGACAGTTTTTTTTGTTATCCACATGTTAAACTGAGATAAAATGAGGTCTGGCATATACCACCTAGCATGGAACACCAAGAACCGATTGTTAAAATACATATCCCGGCGTAACCCCGATTTTAACACACGAATTCTGTAAGATACTCCCCCAACCGAGATGATATGCCACCTCATCGTAGTGTTCCCAACACCCAACAGCCTTCGCTATCTCCCTTCGCAGATTTATTCGCCAACGGCAACGGGAAACGTCACGTTCGATTAAAATTAAACACCTTTAGCGGGAACGGTAAGCGCGGGCGCGGCGGCGGCGTTTTGTGCCTCCGACTCATAACAGGCGCGTGATTTACCGGCTTCGTTAGCGAGATCCCGCGACAATCGGCGCGAAGCGCAAGCGCGGGGCCTGCTGCGCGGCGCGGAAGGGGGGGGGCCTTTGACGCGGCGGACCGCCCGCGCCCTCGTGGACGCTCCTGCTGGCGACGGGCGCCACCGCGCGCGCCACTCGTTCCTCACGCTTCTTTCCGAATAACACCGAAAGAAAATAATATTTCACGATGAGAATAATAATCCCAATGATTAATAATTAATCATTACAATCGTACATTACATACAACTATACTATATACAATACATTATATTACTAATACATATAAATATTGGTATAAACGTAATCATTTTATATTACAGTACTGGGTAAAAATGTCCCGACGAATGTGGATTTCCGGTTATATTAGCGTAGAACTAGGCAAGAATTCGCGTCACCACCCCCCCCCCCCCCCCTCTTGGGTTGGAGAGACTTAGAGCGGCCTGCTGCCCTGATTGGTAGTTTTTTTCCGTGTTCTCAGATCAATACCAGGTGAATTGCCTTAACCAGTACCGCTAAAAAACTGGTCAATGGATCGCGCGCGCGATTTTCCCTTTCCTCCTTGCCCCTCTCTTACTAAACACACGATTACACTAAGATGCACTTCACTGGCACACAAGGTTGGAGGAGATTAGTGTTTGTCCTGGATGAGGCAGTGGCCCCGGCTGGGGGGGAGAAATATGGAGTGGAAATCACTTTCAATCCGACGTGGAGAATTATTCGGGTTTCTCACTCCAATTCAAATAGGCAGGGAGGGGAACACAGCCAGTCTCCAGCAAACCAGTCTACTATACGGCAAATGACCTAGTAGTCGAGGTAAATGGAAAATAATTAATCTGTTAGCGATAAGAATTAATATTTTCTTCAGATGTCAGACCCATCTAACGTAGACCTATTCTGTTAACCTATTTTGGCACTTTCGTTTGCTGAGATTGGTAAGATTTAATGCGACTTCCTGACTCCAATAGCCTCTGCAAGAGTCCATAAAAATACAAATTGACCTCTACGCGCACTAGAGGATGTTCGTTTCCATCCAGCTCATTTACGAAATGAATAAAGTCTTCACCCCCCGCCGTCTCCATTCGCGTATTACCTAAGCATTATCTCTACGATGCGCCATCAATCGCCTATCTTCCGTAACGGCGTCTGCCTGGTTTTACCACGTGCCATTTTCTGTAACCGCAGGTTGCTGTCGACCCCTGCCGTGCCGCCCATCCTCCGGCGCTCCGAACCGCAAGACGGTCCGCCCCACCGCTTTCGCCCGTGGCTCCCCCGCCTCTGCCATCCCGCCCCTTCCCCCGCCCCCCGCGCGCTCATTAGACTTCCCGCGCCTCGTTGCTGCCTGGCGCGCAAGCCGCCTGCTTCCGCCGCGTTCCACCGACATATGAATAAACATGTTTTTTTTTTTGGTGTGTGACAATTTATAATGGGATTGAAGTGGATTGTGTAATGAGTAATTTAGCCCGGTCATAAAACCCCACATCGAATTCGCTTTCACTTTAAATTAACGTACAAAGTGCAGTTTATTGTCAAGAGTTATTAATGGAATACAAGAATCAATTTGACCGCTTTGTCGAGTGCTGCCCGCGCCGCGCGGCTCTCCACGCACAGCGAGCTTCTTTTGTTTTCGTACTTCAGAGAAGAAGCCTGTGTCCAGTGGCTTTTGTTCGATGAGGGACGTCTTTGATGAAATGAGGTTGTTCTTGCGCGGTTACGCGGGGCAGGTGGTGGTAGTGGTTGCGGGGTGAGGTTTGGGGGTGGTTTGGTCGACGGGGCCGGAGGGAAGCGGCGTTCTCCGTCCAGTCCATCTCTCGGCTTTCGCGGCACCCGGGGCGCAGCAAAACGAGCTTTTAAACTAGCGACAGACAATATAGTCCCAGCTGAATAACAGTAATTTACATCGGCAACAGGCGCTCTACCCGCTTTGCTGCGCGCGGGTGGAGTGGGGTCGCGGGGGGGGGGGAGGGAGACAGTGGAGTGACA
>BOPP01000079.1:574344-594423 GCA_017312745.1 Gryllus bimaculatus | reverse complement strand
GGGGGGGACACGGCCATCCCATTACTTCAGGAATGTTCTATCAGCGGCTGTGCAGATAAGTATGTGTCGGCCGCGTCGACGGCCCGCAGGGACACAGGCCGCGCGGGAGGTCTTCCCTAATTCATTTACTTATTTAATTAAAACAATGTGGATATTCGCCGCTTCCCCGCCGCGCGGCGCCGCCGCAGGTACAGCGCCGCCCAAGAGGCTTGCGACGAAGCGGCTGCTGCGTGCGCGCCCGAGCGCGGGTGAGTGCCGTCGAATTATACGCAGGCTGCCGCCCCGCAGCATCTGGGGATGGCCGTGACCTTCCGCTGCAACCACGCCTTGCCGCCCGCGCAGCCGTTGGACGTGAACGAGCCGACGAGAGCGTCCGTCGCCCGTTGCAAGCGCGGAGGCGGCGAGCTGTTGGCTGCTCTCCTGAGAGAACTGTTTTCGTCTCGCCGATGTACAGCGCTTGTGAAAGAGTCGCCCGCAAAAAAAGAAGTAATTTTTTGTTTTGTTTTTGTTTTTGGTGCTGGTAAGATTAAAGTAATTATTCAGAAGCAGTAGAGAGACGGAGTGTAAGGCTAGCCTTGCCGATGAGGGTTCTAGTTATAGATGAAGATATGTTGGGGTTTTAATCATTGACCTGATTACATTTCACGACATAAAAAAAGGTCATTCTGAAGATCATTTATACAAAAGTTATAACCGTACGGTAACATTTGCGCCAGTACAAGTCAAATTAGCTATGTAATTAAAGTGAATGTAATCAGTTCGCCAGTAATGACGTAGTTACGGTATATATACGAGCTTGAGTATTCCGAATTAATTAGAACCATAACAACTATAATTAAGAACAAAACTGTACTAACCGAGTCCTATTCCGCGTTTTACGTTTACACGTTTTGAAACTGATTTGAATAAGACTCATCTCATCTAAGTTTTATCTGCTAAATTTGGCAAATGAGGATGTAAATTAAGAAACTATTTTGCGTGAATATTGTTTACGAGTGCGTCAGTCACGTAGGTCACGAGTGCCGTAAATATAGTGCACGTTATATTCCTGGAGGTATGATATCACGTGCACTATGTTCCTTCCCTGCTGAAATGTTGGATTCGACGGCGACGTACATGTCAACTTACAGAGTTTCTGCCCTCCAAGAATATCGCCCTTACCGGCGTGGACGCCCGGCCTAGCTGGGACATCTTATAAGCTCTTCCGTCATGTGTTTTGAAAATATCTATAAAATTCATCTCTGTTTTATTCAATATCACCGTACATGAGCATAATATTTGTAGTCTTACGTGAAAGCAACAGTGTTGAATAGTAACTGAATGGAATTGTCGCCATAAAATTATAGATCGTTTTCTAGGAATCATTGAATCATAAGGGGCCAGTTTTACAAACAAACAAGCAACTTTCGAACCTTGGACGTCCATCATCGAAACACGCGAAAATGGAATTCAACATGTTTGGTGCGCATTATTTCAGAACTGATCACTGTTATAATTGGACAGCGGAGCATTATAATTAACAGCAATTTTCTACTCCATTTCCTTATCTACCAGTTGCACGCGGCCTACGGCATATAATTCCTCACGGTGTGTCCACCTCCACCGAGCACCTCCGCATCACGTCCATCTGGACAGGCTGCAGCCCAGAAACGGATCAGTGCCGAGCTCCATCCCCGCGCAGCCCCCGCCCCCGCCTGGGGTCACCAGGGCTAGGCGGGGCGGGGAGGGGCGCGCGTGACAACTTGGCGGGTGCGCGCAGCGCCCCTCCGCCGTCCGCAGGGGCCTGCGCCAGGGTATCGGGTTCGAATCCCTATTTGAACACGGATCCCCGTGTTGTCCCAGAGCTATTAGGAGCCTCTCATCCCATTAAGCTGGTGACTATGTCAGCCTGTCAGGCGTTTGCACAGCATAACTCCAATATTCCGCTGATCAATCAATCAGCCAATGTGTCGGCGGGGACAGCGCCCCGCGCCGCGCCGCGCCGCTCCGCGCCACTCCGCTCCGCGTGGCGCGCGGGCTGCGGTCGCGCCGGCGATTTCCCTCCCTCCCGCCCCCCGCGGGTCGCGAACCCGCGCCACCTGTGCGGGGTCCCCCGCGAGCTCTGCGCGCGCCGCCCCGCGCCGAGATCGTGTCGGAGGCCTCCCTCTGCGGCCGGCCCGCTAACGACGCGTCCCCCGGGGCTCCACTGGCTGACAGCTGCGCGGCGGCGCGGTAGATACGCGCGGCGCGGGATTGATCCACTCTGCGCGAACACGCGCGCGGGAAAAGGACTGCGGCTCGATTGCGTTCATTCACGTATATTAAGGAGGTTCCATTCGATAAATGTTATAATGGGGCAGATTTCCGGAAAAAATTTCAATCATGAAATAGAAATGATTTCTCAATCATAATAATAGGTTTTTTATAATTATTATTATTATTATTATTATTATTATTATTATTATTATTATTATTATTATTATTATTATTGCATGAAGAGAGTCTGTATAATAAGCGATGGAGAAATTGTCTTCGTGAAATTGTCTTAATGAAAATCTTTATGAATTCCCTCATATTTTTTCCCAAACGAAGCGACGTCCAAAAACTTCGAGTACACATTGAACATAGGTATATCGAGTATAATACGAAGTTGTAATTTTAACTGAATTTTACAGTATATTTCATATTTGCTTTGTTCAAAATTTCAAAGTGTATTAATATTGTTTTAGAAATATGTTCTCTGAATCTTATTTTAATAAACATTACTTTAATAAGTTTCGTAGAATAAATATGCAGCAAAACCCAAATATTTTACAAAATTACATAAACAATAGCTATGTTTCTTTTTCAACACAACAAACAAAAATATTAATATTACAGTTAAAAATAATACATAAATAATTTGCTGCGTGTAATAAAAAACTGTATACGATTTATTTGTCATTTAAATAAATCCGCAAATATATTTGTTTCTCATTCTTGTACAAAAATAAGGCGTTTTCATAACTTTAGATACATTTTCCATTTTGAAACCAAAACATTTAAACGTCGTCTCTAACTAAAGCAACAGTTTTAAAAACATATCAATTCCACTTCGTTATGTCTGCTTTGCAACGAAAATATCTGCGATCGCAGTGCTGTTTCACCGTGTCACTCTTCAGTGTAGTCTCACAAACAAGAAGAAAATAAAGCCTTTGAGGTTTAAATATACAAGCGCCACCTCGCGCTCACGTCTTGGTGAGAGCCGGCATTTCTGGCTGGCGGCGCCGCACTGATTGTCGGGCAGGGGCGAACGGCCGCGTAGCGAAAGAAATTGGGCGGCGTCGCACGCGAGGCGCTCAGTGGTAGGCAATTTCCTCGCGCGAAACGTTTGGCGGCCGCCGCCAGATAACCTATCTAGTTTTAGAGCGCCTCTCCGACAGGCGTGTCGTTGGCGTGCCTCGCACACGCCGCGTCGCTGCATAAGCACGGGCTCCGCCGCTCCCACCCACGCCGCGCCGGGCCTCGCGTGGGACTGTTGGCTGGCATTTGTTCGGTTTGTGAGTTTTTGCCGGTTCAGTGTTGCTTCAATGTTCCGTGATTCTTTTTCACTACCATTATGGCCCACTACCATTACAACTCCCGTCGTCCCAAAACCCTCAATTGCAAGTCCCACGGTCGCACGTCCCATCATCACGTCCCACCATCACAGTTCCCACCATCACAAGTCCCACCACCACATGTTTCACCATCACAAGTCCTACCACCGCAACCATCATCACATACCATCATCTCCAACCACCATCGCATATCCCCCACCAAGTCTCACCATCACCACGTGTTCCACCAATACGTTCACATGTCCCTACAACACCACCAGTCCTATCCTGTTCCACCCTCTGTCTCCTCAAAATCTTTCACATGTCCCTCTACAATACGTCCCTCGATCACACGCCCCTGGCCACAACGTCGTACTGCCACATGTAACAACACCTCTCCACCCAGGACCCGTGTCGAAAAATGTGAAGTCGTATCGAAACAATCCGATCAACATTATATTTGGCATTTTTTCACACGCATTTCGTCAAGGTTTCCTTTCAACCTGCTCTCTCGCCAATTTAAGCAATTGCCAAAGGCGTAACCAAAGCACTCGTTCCCGTATCATGGCTTGAATCTATTATCCGAACTTTCCGCGACGTGGCGTCACCGCACTCCTCGTGAACAGGACATTGCAGCCGGCGGCAGTGAGTCCGACGCCGACGCGCTCATTTGTTGGTGGGCGTCTCCGCGGAGGTCGAGGAGCAGCTGGCACAGGCGACGACGCGCTCGCCCTTCGCAAATCACCCGGAACGCGCAGCCCGGACGCTCGTTTCCTCGTAAAATACGCTCAATGACCACTGGTAGTTCAATCTACTTTTAGAAGAAAGTATTCCAGTTACGTATGATGTTTCAAAAGCATTGCCCATGTTAAAACATTACGAAGAGTCGGGTTAAAAATAAAGTCCAACAATAATTTGATGTTCAGTTTTTCTCAACAGTGGATGAATCAATATATTTAGTTATTAGTTCCGTCACAATAATCAAGTATTTTAATTAATCAAAAAATAATTACTAAATCAAAAATAACTATGTTTATGTTGTTTTGATGTCAGTGTAAACAATTAGGTTAAATATTGCTGTGTGTCTTAAGGACGAAAGCTGCCTTAAAATATATCACAATGCAAAAGACGTGGTTCCGAGAAGTTTAATTTAGTTGTGTAGTTAACAATGTAGTATGCTGAGAAAATAATAGTGACATCAGAGAGTCTAATGTGAACATTCCTCGACGTTTTATTGGTTTGGTCGTTGAGAACAATGCTCGTTGCTAAATTGAACAAATCGCTGCGTGTTTCTTGCTATTTACCTTCGTTTCTTTCAGCAACATGCGGAATTTAAAATATTTAAAGCACATTATCTAAGTAATCTATTTCAAAGTTCTTCAGAGGGTCTTGGTGTTAAAATTAAACGCACCCGAAACGAATATATGCACGAATATATGCGGTCAAAGACTCAAATATTTCATTTTTTAGCAATTGTCAAATACATATAGAATAAGTTTTCTGATAATATTCAGTTTCTTTTATAATTAAATAGATTTTATGATACTCACTCGAGATGTTCGTATCATTAATTAATGATATACAGCAGTTTAGTTGCCTCACATTTTAAAACTTAAGTATATGTAAACTTAATTTGTTAAAAATGTCAACATAAGGAGCATTGTGGAATATGGACTTAATAAATGGGAGTACTTATAAGGGGAAAACAACAAAAATGAAGTTCGACGGTTCGACCTAAAAATGATGAATTAAATGAAATGAAATTTAAAAATTGGGTGGAAAATTAATAGAAGTGAAGAGTACATTCTACACGAGTGAAAGCATTACACGGAAGATGACGAAAAAATTAGAAATAAAAAAACGAGATTGAACAAAACGACGGAAGAAAGTCTAAGTAGAAACTACTTTAAAAAGAGCGCAACAAATACGCATGTAATTTGAAGAGCAGAAGTAACGCGTCATGACGGGGGTGCGGCAATTATGTAGGCAATATAGACAATTAGCTTTGGGAAGCCTCAGTAGCGATGGCTTCAGCCGAGGGCTGAAGTGAGGGCGGCCGAGTAGATGGTGAAGGCGTCTCCCACGGGGACGCTGTGGATGGCAGGTGCGGTTCAGTGAAAGTGCCAGTGCCGACGACGGTGTCGCAAACGCTGACAATGGAAATGACCATGACGACATGGACGGAGATAGCGACAATGATTGTGAAAGTGACAGTGACGGTGATAGTGACAATGATAGTGACAGTGTAGCTGAAGATGACATTGACAGTGGTGATAGTGACAGTGCCTGTGATAGTTTCAGTCATTGTGACAATGACTGCGATAGTGATAGTGACAATGACGGTGATAGAGACACAATGACTGGTGGCAGGGACGGTGACAGTGTCGATGACCAGGATGGTTGCCATGAGGTGACAGTGATCGGTGGCGGTAGCATCAACTGCTACAAAGTTGTCGAAGACGGCCGAAGTACGAGTAGCTGTAGCTGTGGCTGTGGCAGTGGCAGTGGACGTGTCCCCGACAGCGTTCGTGGCAGGCGCAGTCGTCGATCGCCACGCCTCATTTGTCGCGAGGGCGCCTGGCGCGCGCAGAACGCCGCTGGCAGCGGCGCGTGCGCGGCGCGGCGCGGCGCGAGGGGGCGGGGCGGCGGGTGGGCGGCCGCGCGACGACTTGGAGGCCGCCCAGGGCGCGCGGGTGCGGAATGCGCTTTGCGCCTCGGCCGCTCGCCGCGTCACTCCGCGCCTCAGCCTACGCCTCGTCCGTCACGACACCTGACGTCCGACGCTGTGAGATTGCTTCCTCGTAGACGCGTCTTCGGCACGTGCAATTTACGAGTTTTGGTTTCACTATTCGTAACGTACAAACAGACCAAGTGGCGTGTAATGGAGCTTAAACAGTATAATTCATTTTCCTTTCCATTTCATATTGCAATGTTTTTATTTTTAACGTGTCTGGAGGAGCCAGATGAATTTTTACTTCTTTCAGAATACCATTCCATTACGTAATGAATAGTATTTGTACAGATTTTATATACGTGAACAAGTTTTATTGCTAATTACAATACTTTTAAAATTGTATATAGCCAAAACTCTAAAGACGAAATTCAGGACTGTGCTTAAGAGTAAACTCTACTACAAATAAATGTTGTAAATTGGTCGTAAATGTTCTCGGGAACTTAAAATATTGTAGTGTTTGTGAGACTAATGAATGACTCTCGTACTGGCTGCGAATACATCGTATTTCCGAGTGCTGCTGCACTCAACTTTATTAGCGGAATCCGCAACGTTGCATTGCCACAATCTACGGTGTTTGGCGTGGTCTCTACATTCGTAGAACGACTAAGCTGACGTTTAAGAAAATTATACTCGTAATAGCTGATGTATCCTGACATTACTCGGTATTCATTCTGTAGAATTCACTAGTATTAACTTTTATTTAACAATTATTTGTGACTATTCTTTAGTATTAATTTATTCATCTACGGACTCGAAAAGGAATAAATTCAATCAATAGAGTAATATAAAATATTATTTTTATTTACAATACGCTCCTATAAGTCCCACACTACCACGTCCGGATACGCACTATCCCTCCTCATAAGTGGGTACCCTACCTTAACCAGCCCATGCATGCCCTTCCCACACGCAACGCTTCCTCATATTACCTAGATCCAAAGTATATTTCATTAACACAAAAAACGAACGAAACGACTATTTCATTATTTCAGAGAATATGTTATGACGCCTTTCTAAGCGATTATATGCATCGTTTTAGGAACATACTTTGCAAATTTAACGTTAAAGCTTCAACCATTTTTGATCTGCGTTGATATTCAGTCAGTTCCCTCTGTAATAAGCACATAAGGCGACACGAGTAATTTTATGTTCTTGCTGGCGCGAAGCAGTATCCGCCCGTGGCAAACGAGAATAAAACCCAAAGGTAGCCAACTGGGAAGATAATCCGTGTAAGCGCTCCCTGAGCTTGTCGAACGTGTGACTGAAACGAGGCGTTTGTTGTGGCGGAGCGGAGCGGCCGGCGGCGGCGGCGCGCTGCGCAGCTCCGCTCAGCCGCGGGCTGTTGTGCGCCCGGGCACGGACAACACGCCGGCCAAACAGCGCTGCCGGCGGGGGAGGGGCGTGCCCGGCGGTCGCCCTCTTCACGGGGCGCCGCGCTAACCACGCGCTCATCCCGAAGAGCGCGCCCTCGCCCCAGCGCTCCGCTGCCACATCTTCCGGCACAAGGCTGCCTCCACCCCCACCCCCACGCCACCCTCTGCTTCCTACGTTCAGCGCGTTCAGATATGTTGTAAAATGCCACGAGAAGAGCAGCAACAACACCAGTGTTAAACACACAATTGTATCTGATATTTCACCCCGGGAGAGGTTGCTCAGGACATCAGTTGATGCCTCTGGTCGGGAGGTCCTAGATTTGAGCCCTGGCGAATGTGAGGATTTTCTATAGGATTAGCTATATACTAGGTCGAGTTCTGAAATCTTGCGACCGGCTGCTCTGTTCAGTAGGTTTCCGTGGTTTCTCCGATCAACACCAAGCGAATGCCGGGGTAGTACCCTACCAAACGGGCCCCGGACCGCGCGCGATCCCTCACCTCTTACTTACACTCACACCACCTACCCCCATGCATCACACTACCTACCGCACGTGCCGAGAGAACAGTCGAGAGCTTAGAGCTTGTCTCGGCTGGAGCGATGTCCCGCTAGTAGGAGATATCTGGTTGGGGAAACCCCCACTTACCGACGGTAGATCGTCGCCGGACCTCAACATCCAGTGGGGAAAGATGACCGCCAACGCCTAAGGAAAAACAAGCACTACTCTTACGGGACTGGGCAATTGTCCTTCGCCGTTGTTGGGCCCGACATCATTATTTAATCAACCAAAAATGATGTTTCACGTTTCTTGCGAGGACTCTATACAAGTGATTTGGCTGTCTTTGAAACCACTTGAAATATGGTTGGGCCTCCTCCTCTCCGTCAGAAAAGTTAATAACTTTGATTTTATCCTAATAGTCAGGCACTGTTATTTACACCTGTATGCCTCAGATAGTGGTGTCCTACAATGATGGAAATTCCAACTGCAGAGGAAACTCGTATCGATTATAATAGGTACACGAACTGTTTGAGATATTGAATATTTCAAGGAAACAAAGTTCAAATTACAGAGCACCGAATCTCGAAAATTATTTTTTTTATATCAAGCGACTTAGAATACATGTGTTCAAGTTACGTAAGTGCTTTGGGTACTTTAATTGTTTTTCGTGAAAAAATTACAAGTGTGAGTATGTTATTTGCACTGAATACAAGGAGTCTTGACAACAGTCTCTTTCAATTAATTCAATACTGTTAGTCATCATTGTTTTATTTTGCTTTGTCATTGTGTTTACTAGAACTCACGGCCTTTGCGTCTTTCCTCTATCCTTTATCCTGGTGCTCTTTCACCTCGTTGCACATCAAGTGACAACCTGATGCAATTTCAATTATAAAAATCTGAAATCAGATAGCAGTTTCTCAAGTTTTATGTAAAGTTATGTGACATTGCATAAGTCATTTGCATTCTTTTGTAAAATCGATTAGTATGTGAAAGTGAATGTGTCCCTGAAGAAGTCATCATCATTAATCTTTGTGGTCAGTGTACAGATCTCGATTCCTCTGAATTTACTGTAAATATTCCTGGAATTCATTTACTTTCGCAGAATCACTCAACCCTTGAAGCTTTCCTCGCGATCTTTCGCAGAAGCAGAGGTCCAAGTATTATTTCCAGCGGGCGTTCGAAGAAACTCAAACTTCATCACCCCTCTCCCAGTGCTCCCCATACATCATCATTCGAATTCGGAGGCATCCTGTATTTCCAAAGGGGAAGCCTGGCAGCGCGTCAGCCGAGCGCTGTTTTAAGGCCGCTTGTAATCAAGAGTTTGGAGAACACTAACACCTCTTCCCCCTCACTCCCCGCCCCCTCCCCACCTCCTTCACCCGTGTGCTCCCTTCCCCAGCGCTCACTCTTTCTCCGCCCACGAAGGTGCTAAGTTTCAACTAAATAAGAGCGGGTGTAAGTCTCCCCTTTCTGCAGAACACGTCATGTTCAACTTCTTGCGCCTGAGCAAGTACACTGTTGCAAGCAACTAGCAGTATACGTTGTTCACTTTTACGTGAGCTCTTTCTAGCTTGATGACAATTGATTGCTGCTATGCCCTTTGTACATCAAGTTGAAGAATTACAAAATAATGTTCTGTCTTTAGGATATTTATCGCACGCGCCAAAAACCATACTGTTTATGGAGTCAAAATTAAGAATTTTAATTCAAAAATAAAAATAAATAAGTTTCCCTTCGGCTTTACAAGTTTTGTGGCCGAAACAATAAACTGGGCAGTGACATGAGCTGGCGACAACTTACAAGCAAGGAAAATGAGAACATCGTGCACCTGTTTTTGCGTGCAATGCAGAACACGTCCTTTCTGCGGGCTGCCAGACGCGAGTGTCAAAAGATCTTAGGTTGGTGCGAACAGGGAATATAAGATGGCGAGCGAAGGCCGGTTGGCTGCTTCGGCGGCGTGACGCGTGACGCGGCGCCGGGGGCGGGGGCGGCGACGGTGGCAGCGGTGGTGGCAGCGGTGGCGGTGGCGTCCGCGGCGGCGGCGGCCTGCCACGTGTAAAACACAGCTCGCTCCTCCTTTTATACCACAAGAACTGCGAGTGAATGGAGTGGCGTAAGGCCGGAACCCGAAGAAAGGGATACGAGAAACAAAGGACTTTTTCAATAACGTGGGAACGAAAAGAAATTAAACGAGTAAATCTTAAAAGAAGAGGAAGTGGTGTCGGCGAGGCAGGCGGGGCGCGCGCGGCGGGGCGCAGGGCGGAAGGCGGGGCGGGGGCGGGGGAGGGCATGCAACAAGCCCGGCGTAATGAAACAAGCGGCGCGAGGCGACGGGGGACGCGGCGGAAGGGCGGGGCGGGGGTTTAACTTTAGTTGTTTACGTCCAATTTAACTTAACGTAAACTTTATTAGCACTTGTGGTCAGACGCCGAAGCCACCTCACGGGGTCAGGCGCGCGCGCCTACGCGAGGGGGGCGGGAGTGGGACGCTGAGACCCGGGGGGGTTGGGCGGGGCGCGAGGGGCGAGGAGAGTTGCGGGACGCCGGGAGTAATAGAGTTGGGGAAGAGGAGGAAAGAATTTCCTACAAAGACCAAGGAGCTGGGGATTGAGTCGGGGCGTTGCAAGACGAGGTGGAGTGCGATGGAATATAAGAGAAAATGGCACGAGAGCAGGAAATTGGAAAGAACTGTCAGGGGTATAACGGAGAGGATGAAGGAAGAACTGACCTAATTCAAAGAAGAAAAAAGGTGTTTGAAAGAACATGTGAGAGAATAAGCCAAGGATTCTGGGAAAGCGATACGGAAAATGAGAAAATACTCGTAAGTCATGGTGCGCAATCAGAAGAGCGGTAAAGGAATCGGGAATGAATGGCTTAGATCGAAAAAAAAAGACGCAGAGAATGTTTGGAAAAGTCGAAAGGCAGGAATATCTTCTCGGAGAGCAGAAAAACGAAGAAGGGAGAGCCTCCAGAGAGCAGTAAACGACGAAATGAGGCACGACAGAGAGTTGAAAAACGAGTCGAGGAGATTATGTTGGAGAACGAGAAAAGAAAAGCACACAACACGGTGCGGAAAACCCGGGGGCGGAGGGGGGGGGGCGCCTCCAGCCAGAGAAGGTGGCAAGGCGGCGCGACAAGCAACCCATGCAGAGAGCAGCCCGGCGCGGAGGCGGACGTGTCCCGCAAGGCAGGGCGGCGCCTACCCTCTCCACGAGCCCGGGCGCTGTCACCGCTGCCCCGTGCCGCCCCCTTCGCGGGCGAGGCGCAATATTGCGGGCCTTTTCCCTCCACCCACACCCGGGTTTCGTCAACCCACTTCAACGAAATTTCCGATGTTTTCGCTTTTATGACAAGAAACCAATACTACAAAACAGGAGGGGGCCGACGAAATGAAACTCTTTTTTATGACTTGCATCACTTGCCGCGCCGCCGGACGCCGCGTGCGCCGCAGCGGTGGGCCGGGAGGGGAGGGAAGGGGTGGGAAGGGAGAGAGGAGGGGGAGGAGAGGGGAGGGATTGGATTGCGCCCAAGTTGTGGTGTTAGACAACCGAGTCCGCGCTTTGGGTACTCTATAACGCTTCCCAGGGCACACTTTTAGCGAAGCCTTACTACACACAAGCCAGGAAGTAGTATTTGGTTACAGTAAGGTTGCAGACAATAGGTTTGCGCTAATAGTAAAATTGTTTCTTACCTAACAGTGACCACTCTTTTGGTATGCAATAATAAAAGGTAAGCATATCCTTATCTTTTAAGATTTCTTCTTTTCGATTGTATTTTGAAACAGTATATCCAAGTACATTTAGTATTTGTTTATATTTCTATTATCCCTAAATTGTTTTGATCAATTTCTGTATGTTTCCTGACATATTAACGTTCTAAATCTATCAGACGAATTGAAGAAAATACATTCGAGTTTCAAAATGTTTGAAAATAATCGTAAGATTCTTTCATCCTTACACACGGTGAGTCATTCCATGCCTTGAAATACACAATGATCTCCTCAGTTAGATTGTCCAGCCTTATTTGCTGATAAACCTTCGTTTCTACAGGGCAGTGCAATTTCTTACCGGGTTCTCTTCTTCTAACACGTTTGCGTGTAGTTAATCGACTAACTGAGGATATTTCTAAGTATTACCGAAGAAAACCTCTACTTTATTGGTACGAATGTAGGAAAATGCAATAATCCTGTCGTGCGCACGGATTGCGGTCAATTTTAGGCCTGAAGACCTTAGCCCGACAGCCGACCGTCAGAACTGAAGTGTACTCGTAGTTTATAGATGATGTTAATAACCGCCCGAGTTTACAATATCGCTTCGAGTCTTAGAAACTCGCGTGGGTAGTCGCTATTTGCACTTAAAAACAGCTCATAATTTTATTTTTGTCTCTCTGAAAAATGTTCTGGAAACCCTGAAATCAAAGTTTATAGACATTAAATGTTTCGATAAAATGGAAACCCCTTACTTACCATTTACATAACAAAGTTTGTATTAAGTTTAAACATTTATACTTAACTCAAGAAAGAACGTATTATAAATTAACTGATATAAATGGTTTCTTCTCGAACAATAAACTATGATTTCCTACTCTACCCAGGAATTCAGTTCTGCTGATTTACCTTGATTCATCTCCATTTTGTTTTCAATATCTTGACAGGTTTTGTATATTCACCAATATATTACCGTCCGCGGGAAAAATTAATACATTTGAATCAAATATTGAACAGACTCGTTCCGCCATCACCTTTCTTCTGCCGTCACACGAATTACGAATTCCGCGAATATCCTCGGGCCGCATTTGGGGATGTTAATTTAATGAGTTCCACAGAAAATGTCAGGCATATCCGAATTAAATTAAAAACGACAGCTTTGCAGGAAAGCGATTACGGACTTTTCAACGCAAAACTCTCGTTAAAGCACTGAGAGCAAACACAAAATAATATACTAATTAACGAGATCACCTCCTCTCTAACCGTTTTCAGAATGCATCACAAGTAATAAACAGTGAACTCGATGAGAAAGCTAAACCTCACGAATGAGTGTTTGCTCTATAAAAATACAGATTTACTGTATGGTAGATTTTAATGAAATAGCGTTAAAAATGTAAGTAAATAATGCTCTAATGAAATAAAATTTAATTATGATCAAATATGAAATGTTGCCTAGCTCTGAAAGAACATTTTTTTAACTCGCAGGCTGTTGATTATATATTTAGAAACATGGCATTTCAACTGCTGAGATATTTCATCTTTCATCATCATCCTCATATTAGTTCTGAATTAATACTGAATAAAACAATTTTACATAATATTCGAGAATGAAATAAATGCATTGTGATAATATATAAAGTATCGTGTGAATATTGACGTACAGTCGAACACCTTCATGTGCATGTAAGGAAGTACAGTATTAATAAATTTGCTAAACAAATTATTAATGAATGCAATTCATGATTAAGAAATCTGAGCGAATTAGCTTCAGAACCCTACTTTTTTTAATTCATCTTCAGAAACATATCAGTCTAAGTTCAACTCGATAAGTAAACGACAACTTCTCTTATAGTATATTTTACATTGCCATCCTTTCAACTGACTTCATTCTCAAAATATCTCCATTTCTACGCAGTTTCAACTTCTAATTTCGTAAAATAAAGTCACAACGATTCAACTTTTCTTGCTCATTTGCATGGATGTAACTTTTTAATATCGCGTTTTCCAGTCCTTGATACTAGTATTCCTTAAACTGTCAGCTCCTCAAACGCCCTTCATTTCTTGACACTCGTTTCTACCAATTGTTGGGATGGAATCCTGAAGAGGTCGTTCCAAATTTCTCGCCATTCACTTGCCACCGGTCTGCGCAAATTGTCGGACTTCAGAAGGGGAAGCGGACTCCCGTTCCTCACCCTTACCCATCCTCCCACCCTCCCATCCCTACACAGAGAAGCAGTCATCTGCTCAGTCGCAGCGTATAAATTCAGACGCCCGTAATACAAAGCGTGACCGGAGAGTTCAAGTAATTACGCAAATTCACAAATTTAATTAATTGATTTTTCTTTTCCATTTAATATACAGAAGTGAAGGCGAATTTCTCAAATACTTTATAACATCTCGTGCTTTTCATTTCAAAGCAATTCATTAAAGCCAATAATTAAATTTTATTTTCATTACTAAATGAACGGGAAGGTATGGAATACATTAGACTTCGTCGCGGTAATTTGGGACGGCTACGAGGCGAGCAGTGGAGTGCGCGAAGACCAACGAGTTGGAGAATGGGGCACAGTGAGGAGACGAGGAAATTGGACCCTCAAGAACTTCATAGAGAAGCAGGTAGATAAATAGAAATCGAAGATATAATGTGTGATAGCAAGCAATATCTAGTGTAATGGCAGTGATGGAAACGTTAAAAAGTAAAATGCTGCTTGTTGAAGTTTGTTTCAGTGTCGTTCACGAAGTTCGCCTTCCCAAAGAGAGTCGTGAATGAACTCACACGAGATTGTTGCAAATTCATTGAGTTGTTTTAAGTGTCGGACCTGCGGTGATCATGTGCACTTTTAGGTCTGAAATTGAAAGTTCTCTTGCAGTGGGTTACCAGCGCGGCCAATGCATTACATAAATAATTATTTATTTCTACGATAAAATACCCGCTGTCTTTGTCTTTGAAAAAATAATAATAGGGTAGTATCAAAACAAACCACATTCACTTTTAATTATAGGCCTTGAATGAAACTAAGAAAACAGTAGTAGGATAAGATCCATCAACGAATTCTCGAAAGCGAAGATATGATAAACGAACCGGGTAGCTGGGAACAATTATGCAGTTTAATGTCCTAATTATCCTAACACAAATTAGTCGAACAACTTCTAAAGGTGCCCGTTAATCTATGAATAGTATATCTTCTTCGAGTACTGTTAAACAATAACAAATATTTTATATAAGTACGATTTTAATACGCTATTTGCATGTTGTCTTTCGGGGTATTGTAATGAAATAGCCAACGCCGTTCAAAGGCTAGAAGCGACGACGGCGGTGCGGGCCTAGGGAGGACAGTCCCCGCTGCGCGAGGGCGTCCGGGGAGGACAGCATCGAGGACGCAGCGAGGGCGGCGGCGGCGGCCACTGAGGGGAGGGGCGCGCAGCAGAGGAGGACCGTAATCCAAGGCGGCCGTTGTCACACCTGAGGCCGTCCGGCGCGCGCCCGAGGCAGGACGCGGGGCGTGGCGCGAGGCGTGACGCTAGGCGGGGGTGGGCGAGGCGTGGGCGCGGACGCGCGAGGTGGCGAGGCGTGGGGGAGGCGCCGAGCTTGGGCCGGGGGTGTGGCGGGTTTGGAGAGGGGCAAGGAGCGTGGGCGCGCCGGCGCGGCGAGCAGGGACAGTGCGAGGTGGGTAGGCGGAGCAGTGCGAGGCAGGGCGCAAACGATGCAGCAGGAGACGGCTAATGGCTTCGGCGACGCGCCCAGGGTCGTCCGGCCCCTGGCGCTTCCTCCGCCCCCGCCGCCGACCCGCAGAAGCGCCTCGCGAAGGCCGCGCGTCTCTGCCGACAGCACGTCCTTAAGCGAAGGCTCGCGTCACAGAAGGGACCTTCTCTAGGGGGGTGCTTTAAGGAAATGTCCTTACGTGTTGTGAACGTTGTTCGTTGAGACATGGACCGCCCAGTGAATGTTCTTAAGCTAGACCTGGCTCAGAAAATTTCATTTTCATAGACGGTAATTTTGTTTTTCACGGCGTGCTTTCTTCACAATGAAATCGTACTCGGTGGAAATCGTGAGACTGGACTACACAGTGTTTATTTTCCTGAGAGTGTGTTTCGCCAAAGTTCATTTGTCCTATTTCGGTATCTTCAAGTCATACAGATAATGTTTTAGGCTGGAGGTCGCCTAAATTTTCTCTACCATTTAATACATTAACGTATTGAATCGATTCATTTTATTAATTACGCACGTCTTACCATTAAATATTTTGATAAGTTCTCAATTGATATAACATAGTAAGGCTTAAGTATTAGCAAGCAAGGCTTTGTAACATCAAAATATTGTTTTATCTTTTCGAGCGTCCTCTCCGCAAAAGAGGATTTGAATGCATACTCGCCATTCAGTATGTAAATAAAGAGATAGCAATAAAATTAATGAATTTATACAATAAACCCCTACTATTTTAAAAAAGATTTTCAATAAAATCCGCAATACTCAATGTTATTTTTTTTAGATAAATACACGTACACAAACCCTTTTCATGATCCTCCACTACATATACCTTTTAACAACACTAGAGCACTTTCCCCGGTACAAAACATAAAAAGAAAGTGCTGTGTAAACGCCCACCCGTGCGTTTACCCCCCCCTCCCGTGACCCGTATCGCGCGCGACCCCCGTGATCGCGTTAACGCTCCGCGCATAAATATCGGACTTAAAATGCGCGCGCGCAAACAGGATTAGATTAATAATAAGTGCTTAACCGAACGCTCTCATAAGCTTCATCTCATAAATATACGCATCAGGATGATAAATGTAATTGGGCTTAATAGCATTACGCCGCCGGTCGGCCGAGCCACCCGGAAAAGTTCGACCCGCGCCGCGAGGTCCGCGCTTCTCTGACGTACAAATTTGCGCGATTAGAACGCGCGCAGACGCGCCGCCGCCGCCGGAGCTGTAACGTAATATCCCTGGAGTGTGAGAGCGGGAGAACGGGCGAGCGAACTGGCTCGCTCTCCCACTCGCCCGCCCACCCGCTCGCTTACGCGCGCGCGTCCCAGCGCCCGCTGGTCGCTCGGTCCGCGTGACAGAGAGGTTTAACATTTCATCAGTTTAATAGACTAGCCCGCGAACTGTTGGCAGCAATTAAGCAAATACCTCGTGCATTACATGATGAATTTGATACGGTGGCGGGATTAGCTGTAAAAAATTAACTGCGTGCTCGATGGCTCTCGTTGCGGGGCAGGGCGGGTGGGAGCGGGGGCGGGTGCAGCTGGATGGAATGGCTGGATTCGCATACCCCGTCGGCTACCTGCCTTGCGTTCGCTATGAGGGTGCACATTCCCAACACTCAACACAGCCAGAGTTCGGTGTGGGGACGGGGAGGGGCGGCTTGCAACTACGGGAATGCCGAATGCTATCGCGCAGTGGAAAAATTAACGCTATGCACTGTTCTGCAGCGCCACCACGCCCCCACGGGGGGCCGATCCCGCGTGCAGCCCTTTCTCCCTCCAAACGCATACTGAGCGGACCCCTACCGTGGGGAATCGAGACTTTTCCAAAATTTATTCGCCACGTACCTGTCCGAAAATCCCGGACATGCAACATTCGGCCGGACCTCACTGGTGCTCGGGAAACGTTTTACATGTATGAAATATTTGCGCGGACAGCGGAGCGCGCTGAATGCAGCGTCCCGGCCACTCCCCCTCCCCGCCGGCCGCACGAGCGCCCCGCCCCCTTTTCGGGCCGTGTCGTGCGGTCGCGTAAAAAGGGCTGGCCCCGATTCGCGAGGAGCGTTTGAAAAAAATCCGCTGCCGGCGGGAGAGGGCGCGCCGCGTCGCCACACACCTGCCGCCGCTCGCGACTGGCACTCGGATAAAACCTTCATGTCCCCGGGATGTGAAATAATTATACGGGCATTGTGTGTTAATAAATGTGGCTGAGGGGCTGTTGGAAAAAGAAAGAAGCGAAAATGCCAGTATTAGTGAGGGCACCGAACCGACTCCAGCAATTCCTGGGACAGATACAAGAATGTTTTGAAATGCTTTACGTCCAAGAAAAAATACTGAAACTTCATTGCTATTTTCCGTTATAAATTTAATTTATATTTACATTAATGCTACGTGATATTTGATACTCTGGAACGTTATTGTCATCTTTGTTCATGATGTATTTGGCACGATGATATGAGACCTCAGAGGTGTAATGGTGCGTAGATCTGAGCATGAAGTACTTTTATTATTACGAGTATTTTGAAAGTATTTCTTCGTAGTAAGTTACACATCTTATACTTTATACAATTTAGTTTCACAAATTTAATTATTGCATTTGTGTTCGGTGACAGCCAGTATTATTAAGTAAATAGTGTGTTATTCCACTAACTCATACAAGTTGTGTGAACGCAGTGATTGTGCGCGGGAAACGGAAACTTTACTCTCAAACAGACCAGCAACTGTTGTCTCGACAAGCTCCGCACTAAGTTAAATTAGTTCGACAGTCAAATGAGAGCGAAGATCTCGCCGAAGAGACGCGATCTCCAGCTGACAGCGTTTTGCGATACGTCGCCCAATATCGTACTTGCACAGGCCCGCAACCTCCTCCCCAGAGCGCATACACATCCCTAAAACACATAAAACGTCTACTAATGCACTCGAGACATCCGATATCGAACCAACGCGATGCAGCATTAGTTAAACATTGCACCCAGCTGCAAAAGCTGGCTCCGCGCGCGCGCGCGCCCATACTCCGCATGCCGCCAGCCCGCGTTCTCGGCGCGCGCGCGCGTTCCTTGAAGCGAGGAAGTGGCGTAGCGATGCGAGCGGCAGCATCCCCCGCCAGGAGTCGCCTCCGCCGCCGGTGGCGCCGTGTTGTTGGTGCGGCGGGGCCGAACAACGCCAACAACGCGCGCTCTTCCCCCGAGCGCCCGAGGCGGCGACGCCGCCGCAGATTGATATTGACTAGGCGAGAACCGCCGGGACGCACCCTCTCCACACGCACGCACGCACGCGGCGGAGGACGCCCGAGGTGTTAGGAGGGGCAGCGCAGGAAGGGCGGGACGAAAAACAAAGGAATTGAGAGAACGTCGAAGTAAACAAATGATTGAGATGTAAACAAATAAACGACGGAGTAATATTGTTTTAAAATAATCAACTATATTTTTAAAATTTCTTTCTGCCTCTTCGACAATAACGCGTCTCAGGGTTTGTAACATTACAAATTGAATCACTGAAGATTTACTTCTCTTAGTGAACCTGAAGTAGGAATTGTTGCAATATTACGTTAAAGATATAAATTCTATTAAACTAAAAAATTGTAATTAGATATGTTAAGAAAGCTGACTTGAATAAAGGAGGAATGAAGGTAATAAATATTATGTGGTTTAGGGAGCATGGAATTATATTTCGGAAATCTTGAATCTTGAATCAGTTCAGTTTCTATCAGTTCAATCGCAAATAATCATAAAATGCATTATAGACCTGTATAGATTACTGACGCAAATGAACAGTGACTTGTAGTATAGTGATATTTTAAGTATATTTCTTACATCTTTCCATGGACTTTTGCATATTGAGGTTCCGGTGTAATGTAGTTTATGAATTGAACAAAGATGCAGAAGATACTATTCTTAAAATGTTTGAAATCTTTGCAAGATAGACAACTTTGTAGCTATCAGTGCCCCACTTCACATGCCCGCGCCGAAGAATGCCCGAGAAGGATCAGGCACATTTTGATCTTCGAAGGGGCAGCCCAGGAAGGACAGAGACAAAAACAAACAAAAATAACGAGAATAGTATAGTAGAATATAATGGAACGAAAGTGTTGTATGTAAAAAATATGGGGTAAAAATATGTGGATATGAATATGGAAGAGAGAAGAAATCAAGTTGCATGTGGTAGTTGAGGAGTGAAGTATAAAAATAATTTAAAAACGAGATGTAAGAAAACAGAAGTGATGTGTTGAAAGTAGAAGGCTACGCAGTGGGTGGTGTGGTGGTGAACATGCAATACGGTAGACGGCAAGCGAAGGGTAAAGTGAAAGAAGACCCTGAATGGCTCGTATGGGAAACCCCTCCGTTCTCACACACAGGACGAAATTTCAGGCAAAGGCGGAGTCGAGGAACTGCCGGAACGGAGGCGAAGGAGGCAGAAACATCGACGGCAGCACCAGCGGAAGCCTAAGGGCGCCCGTCGCCTCCGCAGTCGCCCCTCCTCACCTCCCCGCCCCCGCACCCCTTCCCT
>BOPP01000079.1:563641-574319 GCA_017312745.1 Gryllus bimaculatus | reverse complement strand
GCAAGGGACGCCGCCGCCCCGCGCCGGCGACAATTACGGTGGCAGCGGCGCGGGGCGGCAGAGGCGCTGGGAACGGATTAATCGGCGGCGGGGGCCGGGGAGGGGCGGGGGCGCAGCGCGGCGGCGGAGTCCGCAGGATCAGCCCGGCCGCCGCGACGGTGGCGGGTGGCCTGGTGGTGCGGGGGGGCGCGCGGGTGAGCGGCGGGCCGTGGGGGGGAGCGGGTGCGGGGCGCAGGCGGAGTAACCCAGGTGTGGCAACGCTGCTGGGGATTGAACCTCGCGGCATCATCTTGTTTTAAATGAAGTATGTGACAATCAGTGAATGAATGTGTACGCAAGTTTCGGCGGGACTAATCCGTGCCCCCGAGTGCCGTGCGGCGGAGGGGCAGGGAAGGGGTGGGGGGCGGGGAGGGAGGAGGGGCGACATGCGGAGGCGACGGGCGCTTAGGCTTTCCGCTGGTGCTGCCGTCGATGTTTCTGCCTCCTTCGCCTCCGTTCCGGCAAGTTCCTCGACACCGCCTTTCGCCTGAATTTCGTCTGTGTGTGAGAAGGAGGGGTTCCATACGAGCGCATTCAGGGTCTTCTTTCACTTTACCCTTCGCTTGCCGTCTACCCGTATTGCTGTTCACCACCACCACCCACTGCGTAGCCTTCTACTTCAACACATCAACTTCTGTTTTCTTACATCTCGTTTTTAAATTTTTTTAATCTTCACTTCCTCAAACGTACCACATTGCAAGCTTGATTCTTCTTCTTCCATATTCATATACACATATTTTTACCCCATATTTTTTACATAACAACAACTTTCGGTTCCGATTATATTCTACTATAAAGCTATTCTGCGTTATTTTTTGTTTGTTTTTGTCTCTGTCCTTCTGGGCTGCCCTTCAAGATCAAATGTGCTGATCCTTCTCGGGCATTTTCGGCGCGGGCATGTGAAAGTGGGGCACTGATAGCTAAAAGTTGTCTATCTTGCAAAGATTTCAAACATTTTATAGATAGTATTTTGCATCTTTGTTCAAATTCCTAAACTACATTACACCGAACCTCAATATGAAAAGTCCATGGAAAGGATGTAAGAAATATACCTTAAAATATCACTATATACAAGTCAATGTTCATTTGCGTCAGTAATCTATACGGTCTATAATGCATTTTTAATGATTATTTTGCGCATTGCAACTGATAGAAACTGACACTGATTGCAAGATTAAGATTTCCGAAATGATAATTCCATGCTCCTAAACACATAATATTTATTCTTGCATTCTCCTTTATTTCAAGTCAGCTTTCTTAACATATCTAATTCAAAATTTTCTTTAGTTTAATAGAATTTAATTTCTTTAACTGTAATATTGCAACAATTCCTACTTCAGGTTTACTAAGAGAAGGTAAATCTTCAGTGATTCAATCTTGTATGTTTACACCTGAGAGCCGTTATTGTCGAAGAGGCAGAAAGAAAATTTTTAAACAATTAGTTAATTATTTTAAAAACAATATTACTCCGTCGTTATTTGTTTACATCTCAATCATTTGTGTTACTTCGACGTTCTCCTCAATTCCTTTGTTTTTCGTCCCGCCTTTCCTGCGCTGCCCTCCTAACACTCGGGGTCCTTCCGCGCGTGCGTGCGTGCGTGTGGAGAGGGTGCTCCGGCGGTTCTCGCCTAGTAATATGCAAATCTTGCGGCGGCGTCGCCACTCGGGCGCTCGGGGGAAGAGCGGCGCGTTGTTGGCGTTGTTCGACCCCGCCGCACCACAACACGGCGCCACCGGCGGCCGGACGGCGACTCCTGGCGGGGAATGCTGCCGCTCGCCATCGCTATGCCCTTCCTCGCTTCAAAGGAACCGCGCGCGCGCAGCCGAGAACGCGGGCCTGGGGCATGCGGAGTATGGGCGCGCGGCGCGCGCGGCAGCCAGCTTTTGCAGCTGGGTGCAATGTTTCATAATGTCTGCAATCGCGTTGGTTCGATATGGATGTCCGAGTGCATTAGTAGACGTTTTATGTGTTTTAGGGATGTGTATGCGCTCTGGGGAAGGAGGTTTGCGGGCCTGTGTCAAGTACGATATTGGGCGACGTAATCGCAAAACGCTGTCAGCTGCGAGATCGCGTTCTCGCCGAGATCTTCCGCTCTCATTTGATGTCGAACTAATTTAACTTAGTGGCGGAGCTTGTCGAGACAACAGTTGCTGTCTTGTTTTGAGAGTAACAGTTTTCGTTTCCCGCGCAGAATCAGCTGCGTTCACACAACTTGTATGAGTTAGTTGGAATAACACACTTATTTTATTAATAATATTGGCTGTCCATCCGACACAAATGGCAATAATTAAATTTGTGAAACTAAATTGGTATAAAGTTATAAGATGTGTAACTTACTACGAAGAAATACTTCAAAATACCTGTAATTAATAAAAGTACTTCATGCTCACATCTACGCACCATTACACCTCTGAGGTCTCGTTTTTATATCATCGTGCCAAATCATCAATGAACAAAGATGACAATAACGTTCGCAGAGTATCGCAATCTCACGTAGCATTCATGTAAATATAAATTAAATTTATATACGAAAATTAGCAATGAGTTTCAGTATTTTTCTTGGACACGTAAAGCATTTCAAACCATTTTGTATCTGTCGCCAGAATTGCTGGAGTCGGTTCGGTGCCCTCACTCAATACTGGCAATTTTCGACTCTTTCTTTTTCCAACAGACCCTCAGCCACATTTCATTAACCAAATGCCCGTATAATTATTTCACATCCGGGACATGAAAGGTTTTAATCGAGTGCCAGTGCGAGCGGCGGCAGGTGTGTGGCTGCCGGCGGCGCGCCCTCTCCGCCGGAGCGGATTTTCTTTCAACAACGCTCTTCGCGAATCGGGGGCGCCCTTCTTTACGGCGACCGCACGACAACGGCCTGGCGAAAAGGGGGCGGGGCGCTCCGTTGCGGGCGGCGGGGAGGGGAGTGGCCGGGACGCTGCATTCAGCGCGCTCCGCGTCCGCGGCAAATATTCATAGCATGTAACAACGTATTCCGGAGCACCAGTGAGGTCCGGCCGAAATGTTGCATGTTCCGGGGATTTTCGGACAGGTACGTGGCGAATAAATTTTGGAAAGTCTCGATTCATCCACGGCTAGGGGTCCGCTCGTAATGCGTTTGGAGGGAGAAAGGGCTGCACCGCGGGATCGGCCCCCGTGGGGGCGTGGTGGGCTGCAGAACATGCATAGGTTAATTTTTTCCAACTGCGCGATAGCATTCGGCATTCCGTAGTTTGCAAGCCGCCCCTCCCCGGTCCCAACACCGACTCTGGCTGTGTTGAAGTGTTTGGGAAATGTGCACCTCAAAGCGGAAACGCAAGGGCAGGTAGCGCGACAGGGGTATGCGAATCAGCATTCATCCAGGCTGCAGCCCGCCCCGCTCCCACCCGCCTGCGCCGCAACGAGAGCCATCGAGCAACGCCGTTTAATTTTTTTTAGCAGCTAATCCCCGCCACGTATCCAATTCATCATGTAATGCACGAGGTATTTGCTTAATTGCTGCCACAGTTCGCGGCTAGTCCTATTAAACTGATGAAATGTTTAAACCTCTCTGTCACGCGACGCGGCGACCAGCGGGCGCTGGGACGCCGCGGCGCGTAAGCGGAGCGGGTGGCGCGGGCGAGTGGAGAGCGAGCGCAGTTTCGCTCGCCCGTTCTCACCGCTCTCACACTCCAGGGATATTACGTTACAGCTCGGCCGGGCGGGGGCGCGTGCTGCGCGCGTTCTAATCGCGGCAATTTGTACGTAGAGAAGCGCGACCTCGCGGCGCGGGTCGAACTTTTCCGGGTGGCTCGGCCGACCGGCGGGCGTAATGCCTATTAAGCCCAATTACATTTATCATCCTGATTGCGTATCATTTATGAGATGAAGCTTATGAGGAGCGTTCGTTAAGCACTTACTTATTAATCTAATCCTGTTTGCGCAGCGCGCATATTTAAGGTCCGATTATTATGCGCGGAGCCGTTAACAGCGATCACGGGGGTCGCGCGCGATACGGGTCAGGGAGGGGGGTAAACGCACGGGTGGGCGTTTACAACAGCACTTTCTTTTATGTTTTGTCGCGGGGAAAGTGTCTAGTGTTGTTAACAAGGTATATGTAGTTTGGAGGATGCATGAAAGGGTTTGGCGTGTACGTGTATTTTATCTAAAAAAAAATAACATTAGTATTGCGGATTTTATTGAAAATCTTTTTTAAAATAGTAGGGGTTTATTGTATAAATTCATTAATTTATTGCTATCTCTTTATTTACATCTGAATGGCGGAGTATGCATTCAAAATCCTCTTTTGCGAGAGGACGCTTCGAAGATAAAACAACTATTTTGGATGTTACAAAGCCTTGCTTGCTAACTACTTTAAGCTTACTATGTTATATCAATTGAGAACTTATCAAAATATTAATGGTAGACTGGCGTAATTTATAAATGAATCGATCAATACGTTAACTGTATTAAATGGTAGAGAAATTTTAGGCGACCTCCAGCCTATAAACATTATCTGTATGACTCTGAAGATACCGAAATAGGACAAATGAACTTTGGCGAAACACACTCCTCAGGAAAATAAACACTGGTGTAGTCCGTCTCACGATTTCCACCGAGTAGTATTTTCATTGTGAAGGAAAGCAGTGCCCGTGAAAACAAAATTATCCGTCTATGAAATGAAATTTCTGAGGCCAGGTCTAAGCTTAAGAACATTCACTGGGCGGTCCATGCTCTCAAACGAACAACGTTCACAACCGTAAGGACATTTCCTTAAAGCACCCCCCTAGAGAAGGTCTTCTGTGACGCGAGCCTTCGCTTAGGACGTGCTGTCGGCAGAGACGCGCGGCGCTTCCGCAGCGCTTCTGCGGTCGGCGGCGGGGGGCGGAGGAAGCGCCAGGGGCCGGGACGACCCTGGGCGCGGTCGCCGACAGCCATTAGCCGTCTCCTGCTGCATCGTTTGCAGCTCCTCGCACTGCTCCGCCTACCAACCCTCGCACTGTCCCTGCTCGCCGCGCCGGCGCGCCCACGCTCCTTGCCCCTCTCCAAACCCGCCACACCCCCGGCCCAAGCTCGGCGCCTCCCCCACGCCTCGCCACCTCGCGCGTCCGCGCCCACGCCTCGCCCACCCCCGCCTAGCGTCACGCCTCGCGGCACGCCGGGTCGTTCCTGACTCGGGCGCGCGCCGGACGGCCTCAGGTTGTGCCAACGGCGGCCTTTTGGATTACGGTCCTCCTCTGCTGCGCGCAACCCTCCCTCAGTGGCCGCCGCCGCCGCTCGCTGCGTCTCGATGCTGTCCTCAGACCGGACGCGCTCGCGCAGCGGGGGACTGTCCTCAGCTAGGCCCGCACCGCCGTCGTCGCTTCTAGCCTTTGAACGGCCGTTGGCTATTGTCATTACAATACCGAAAGACAACATGGCAAATAGCGTATTAAAATCGTACCTTATATAAAAATATTTGTTATTGTTTTAACAGTATCCGAAGAAGATATACTATCAGAAGATTAAGCGGCGCACCTTTTAGAAGTTGTTCGACTAATTTGTGTTAGGATAATTAGGACATTTAAACTGCATAATTGTTCCCAGCTATCCCGGTTTCGTTTATCATATCTTCGCTTTTCGAGAATTCGTTGATGGGATCTTATCCTACTACTGTTTTCTTAGTTTCATTCAAGGCATATAATTAAAAGTGAATGTGGTCGTTTGTTTTGATAGCTACCTATTATTTTTTTTTAAAGACAAAGACAGCGGGCTATTTTATCGTAGAAAATAAATAATTATTTTATGTAATGCATTGGCCGGCTGGTAACCCACTGCAAGAGAACTTTCAATTCAGACCTAAAAGTTGCACATGATCACCGCAGGTCGACACTTAAAACAATCAATGAATTTGGCAAAAATCTTCGGTGAGTTCAATTCACGACCTCTTTTGGGAAGGGAACTTCGTGAACGACCACTGAAAAAAACTTCAACAAGCATGCATTTTAACTTAACGTTTCCTCATGGCCATTACACTAGATATTGGCTTGCTATCACACTTAATATCTTCGATTTCTATTTATCTACCTGCTTCTCTATGAAGTTTCTTGAGGGTCAAATTCGCTCGTCTCCTCACTGTGGCCCCTTCTCCAACTCGTTGGTCTTTTCGCAGCACGTTCCCTGCTCGCCTCGTAGCCGTCCAAATACCGCGACGACAGTCTATATGTATTCCATACCTTCCCGTTCAATTTAGTATGAAAATAAAAATTTAATTATTGCTTTAATGAATTGGCTTTGAAAATGAAAGCACGAGATTGTTCATAAAGTTTTGAAGAAATTCGCCTTCACTTTGTATATTAAATGGAAAAGAAAACAACTCAATTGAATTAAATTTGTGATTTGCGTAATTATTTAATTGAACTCTCCGGTCACGGTTTGTATTCACGGGGTCTGAATTTTGGCTGCGGACTGTGCAGATGACTGCTTCTTTTCTTTCTTTCTTTTCTTTTGTTGTGTAAGGGATGGGAGGGTGGGAGGATGGGTAAAGGGTGAGGACGGAGTCCGCTTCCCTTCTGAAGTCGACAATTGCGCAGACGCGGTGGAGTGAATGGCGAGAAATTTGGGAACGACTTTCAGGATTCATCCAACAATTGGTAGAAACGAGTGTCAAGAAATGAAGGGCGTTTGAGAGCTGACAGTTTTTTAAGGAATACTAGTATCAGGACTGTGAAAACGCGATATTAAAAGTTACATCCATTGGCAAATGAGCAAGAAAGTTGAATCGTTGTGGCTTTATTACGAAATTAGAAGTTGAAACTGCGTAGAAATGGCGATATTTTGAGAATGAAGTAGTTGAAAGGATGGCTAATGGTAAAATATACTATAAGAGAAGTGTCCGTTTAAACTTATAGTTGAACTTGATGATTGTTTCTGAAGATGAATTAAAAAAGTAGGGTTCTGAAGCTAATTCGCTCAATTTCTTAATCTGAATTGCATTCATTAATAATCTTGGTTTGCAATTTTATTAATACTGTACTTCTTAATGCACATGAGGTGTTTCGACTGTACGTCAAATATTCACCGATACTTTATATATTATCACAATGCATTTATTTCATTCTCGAATATTATGCTTTATTGTTTTATTCAGTATTAATTCAGAACTATATGAGGATGATGATGAAAGATGAAATATCTCAGCAGTTGAAATGCCATGTTTTCTTAAATATATATAACAGCCTGCGAAGTTAAAAAAATGTTCTTTCAGAGTAGGCAACATCATATTTGATCAATAATTAAATTTTATTTCATTAGAGCATTATTTACTTTACATTTTTAACGGCTATTTCATTAAAATCTACATAGCCAGGTAATCTGTATTTTTATAGAGAAACACTCATTGTGAGGTTTACTTTCTCATCGTTCACTGGTTAATTCTTGTGAATGCATTCTGAAAAAGTTTTAGAGAGGAGGTGATCTCGTAATTAGTATATTATTTTTGTGTTGCTCTCAGTGGCTTTAACGAGTGCCGCCCCTTCCGCCCCCGTCGCCCCCGCCGCCGCCGCCGCCTTCGGCTCCGTTTCACTTTGAGTGGGCGGCCGCGTTAAATTAGGGCCACGGGCCGTGCGGCGCGGCGCGGAGAAGGGGCAGTCCGGCGCCGGTGACGAGAAGAGGGTGGGAGCGGTAATGGGAGGAGATGGCGCAAATGTCGTTGGGGGAGGAGAAGGGTGGGGAGATGGGATGATGGCAGGTAAAGGACAGATCATCTTGACCAACCAGCATACAGACGAGGTGTTTGCGTGTAATTTCACTTATGCGGATTTCTCAATGATTGATGATGACGTATTTACTAGTAATTATTACACAAAATAATTACTATAATAACTACCGCAGTAATATTGATGATAATAATAACAATAATAATTTTACACTATTCAATGTTACACTATTTAATTTTGTATTACACGATTTATAATTATTACAGGAAATACTGTCATAGTGTTGAATGGAATTTCCTCTAAGAAAATTCATCAAATGAAATTGGAAATGCTTCTGAATACATTATGCGTGAAATATCACAACGGACGATAATGAAGAAGCTACATGCTGGGAGCTAATCAGCTGTGCCTGTGTACGCAAGCCCTCGCCAACGGGTTTTGCATCACAGACGAGAATAACGCTTTCACAAGAGAATGCAATCAGCCTGAGCAGCTATATCTAACATACGACGCTCATAAAGCGCACTAACGATAACATTGTAACGAAAATCGTGCCAAACAGTGTTAACACGAGGAAAGTAGCAAGAAAATCGCGCTAGGACATGAATTCCATTCATCACACGAGCTAGTGATAATGTAACCCATATTTTACAACATACGTGTTTGGTATGGTGACACACTTTTTCGTGTACTTCTGGCAACTGGCATCGCGTCAAAATCTCATTTTCATCATCAACCCTTGAATATGTGCGTTTCATTTCAAAACGTGTATTTTTTGGAAATACTACACTTTCATTTAAAATGCTATTTATAATGTATACATCAAAAATGTCTTAACAAATACAACGTGAAAAAACATTGTTATCTCATTTCGAGTTGCGTTAATATATTTTCTTCTGGTTAAGGAGGGTTTATTATTGATTCAAAATTTACGTTTCACTCATTCTAATGAAGTTTATTGAAAATATTAGAAATATTATTGTGATCAAGGTGTTTTAAAATTATTATACTAATCTCATTTATAATTTTATAAAAATATTATAACCATGTTAGTATTAAACGTTTTAATTATACTCTATACAAGATAAATGAAATAACTAGTTCTCTTCTTATTCGATAAATTAATTCATTTTGTCATCACTTTTACTTCATTTTCTTGTTGATTATTCACCTGGACATGTTACCAAGTCAGATTGCATTTTCAGAAATAAGTGGAAGCAATATAAATTTAAAATAAAATTGAAATTAACATCGCTCGAATATTCTCAACAGAACTTAAGCCCGACCCACTTGAAACTAAGAGGCACCTCTTTCTAAGTTTGCCTACCATCTTCTTATTACGGGAGCGGCGGCGTTCGCCGTGTACGCGAGCCAATATCGGCCGGCGCGGCTCTTTCGCATGACCTGTGCGCGCCGCGGCCCCCAGCCTCATTCAGCGCCCGCGGGCGCGTTTCCGTCGCGGTCTGCCACATAAATCCCACCGCGCGTCATATCTCCCGTATTTGAACTCCTGACTGTGCATGAAGCGCCATGCGCCCCACGCGTAAAACTGCCCCCCCCAGCGCTCCCGGTGGCGGGCGGGCGGGGGCGGGACGGTCAGGTAGGCAATGGAATGGGAGAGGGCAAGGAAAACGAATGGGTGTGCAGCAGGAAATGAGAATGTAAGTGAGCAACCTGCCAATCGGTCGAGAGGCCGGTGGGAAAAGGTTGCGTGGCTGGGTTGGTAGTCGGTCAAAAGTCGAATAGGAAATGGGTGTGTGGGCAGTCGGTGAAAATGCGGATGGGAAATGGGTGGGTGGTCAGTTGGTCAAAAGGCGGATGGGAAATGGGTGGGTGGTCAGTTGGTGAAAAGGCGGATGGGAAATGGGTAAGCGTGCCGGGAGGGCGATGGGGGCCAAAGCTGTAAGCTGATAGAGGGCGAGAAATAGACATGCAGTTGGGGAGGAAAGGGTGGGCAAGGTCGGGCGGGAAATGGGTGGTTAGTTAGGGTGATGGGTGGACTAGCAACGAACGGACGGGCAATGAGCGAGGGTGTGGAAGGACGGCGACATCGGAATAGAAATAGACGTATTGTGGCCTTTCATAGATTCTAGCGTGCGCCAGAGGGACGGAGCGTGGCGCCGAGAGATGGGATGGACATCATTTGGCAGTGGGACGAGCGCAGTGTCATGGCCGGTTACGCACACTGTCCGAGCACAACGACTGTGCACTGTGCCCGCTGCTTTCGAGCATTATTGTAACGCATGAAGGGTGAACTCTGAAGAATATAGTGATGTCGTACTTAATGATGTAGAATTGAAACCGAAATGCAATAAATTTATGAGTGTAAGACTCTATCGTGCTATTAAAAGGAAATCTATTTATAAATTAAAATAAAAATGACAGGTATCTTGAAAAATCAGTTATGTATTTCAATCATTACACATTTTTCACTGAATTTAATTTTCCACATTTGTGCAAGTGATGCACACACACACCACTGATGGCTACTTCGTGGAATCCCGACTCATTTCTTTAAAATGTTCAAAATAATATTTGCAGGGTTCGGAGCAACAGACATTTTTAAACTCATTTTTGTAATTTTTGCACGCCAGAGAAAAAATAAAGTGTTGAAATCCAAACATTACTCAGTTTCTGAGTACATTTGCAGCTGCCTTCAAAATACATAAAATAATTATATGAACACTTATATAGAGACGTTTGGATCTATAACGTTTGTTGGTGGGGCATTTTAAATGACTTTATTTTCAGTGTGTGAAATGGTTATCATTGGGTTCCAATCACTTCATTTCAAATCAAGAAGAGAATCCGAGTGATTCCGCGTTTAAAACATTCACACCTTCGAGCATCCCCAACGCACTGAACGACGAAGCGAGAAAGAGCCGATATTTTTCAACCAGACTGTAGCGGCGACGGCGGTGGCGGCGAGCTCAGCGGCGGGGGTGGCGGCGGCGAGGCCGGAGGC